>PVJI01013159.1:16192-48782 GCA_004026765.1 Micronycteris hirsuta | reverse complement strand
TAGTGTGTTGTTGTTCACAAAATAACTTTCTGTCATTTTGAATGGGAGTGCGTTGAATGTATCTATACATCAAGTTGGGAAATTTGACATCTTGACAATGTTCAATCTTCCTATTCATGAACATAGAATATCTCTCCATTCATTTAGTTGTTTTAAAATTTCTTCATCAGATTTTTGTAGTTTTCTTCATATAAATCTTGTATATGTTTTTGAATATATATGCATATACCTAAGTATTCATATTTGGAGCACTGATGTAAATAGAATTATTGTGATTTCAATTTCAAATTCCACTAGTGCATTGCTAATTACAGGAAAGTGATTGACTTTTGTATATGTCTTCTATCCTCTAAATGTGCTATAATTATTTATTAGTTTCAGGAGGTTTTAAGTAAATTCTCTTGAATTTCCTCATTTTATGCATGAACAAAGACAGCTTTATTTTTTTCTTTCCCACGCAATATACATTTTATCTCCTTTTCTATTCTTACTGCATTAGCTAGGACTTCTAGTATAATGGTGAGAGGCAATATTCTTGCTTTGTTCCTGACCTTATTGGAAAAGCTTTGGTTTTCTCTTTATTATGTGTGATAATAGCTGTAGAATTTTGTATATAATTTTTAGTTGAGGAAATTTTTCTAGTTTATGAAGAACTTTATCATTAATAATGTTGGACTTTGTCAAATACTTTTTCTGTATCTATTGATACGGTCCTGTGATTTTTATTCTTTTACTTGTTGATATGATGGATTACATTGATTTTCAAATGTCGAACCAGCCTTGCATATGTGGGATGAATTCAAAGTATTGTGGGTAGATAATTGTTTTATACAATGTTTAATTTGCTAATATATATTAAAGATTTGTATATCATTATTTATGAAATATATTGATCTATAATTTCTTTTCATGTAGTATATCTGCCCAGTGATGGAATTAAGTAATGCTGGCCTCTTAGACCTGCAGCTGAATCCAAGTTCAGCTGCATGCCACAAGGAAAGCCAGATTTGTGAGACAGGCGCTGGTAAAAAGGAAGGAGGTACATTCAAGTGCTGGTTACCGGGCAAGGGGCTCTTGTTCCAAAGCCTGTATCAACATCTCAGGGCAGACAGAGGTTTTTGTGAGCAGGAAGATAGAAAGCAGAACAAAGAATCAGGAGGGGTCCTATGGACATGCAGGCAGTGTCCTTGCTGGTCCTGACATGTATTTTTATGGTCAGTATCCTTAAGCTGGCCATCTGGTGTTTGAATTCCTGTGTCTGGGTGGTCAGTATTGATGGGGACCTCCATAGTAGGCTGATCCTTAGGTTCACACAGGAACTAAAACTGTTGAACTGTAAGGCATACTAAAAATCTTTTAACATGCAAACTATAGTTTTGAGAAAAAAATAAGTAAGAGTAACAAGTTGGATTTCACATTTACTAAGATTAATATGGGTAGCTTTGCATGCAGGGGTATCCAAATTTTTGGTGTTGCTGGGCCATACTGGAAGGAGAAGAGCTGTGTTGAGCCATACATTAAATACACAGACACTAATGAAAACTGATGAGCACAAAAAAGGTTTTAAGTGTATTTATGATTTTGTGTTGGGCCACACTATAGCCATTCTGGGCCACATACAACCCATGGGCCATGGGTTGGACACCCCTGGAGAGTATTCATTTCTTTTAACAGAATGATTCAAGGTATATTTCCTCTGTTTTTATCTTTTATCTTTTTTTTTTAGAGTGAGAGATGGAAAGGGAAGAAAAAAAAGAAGAGAAACATTGATATGAGATGTGAGAGAGAAACAGATTAGTTGCCTTCTATACCAGTCCTGAATGTGCATACCAGGCATCTGCCCTGACCAGGAATCAAACCAGTGACCTTTCAGTTTGCAGGGTGATGCCTGATCAACTGAGCCACACCAGTCAAGGCTGCTTTTATCTTCTGAAAGAGATTGCAGAGAACTAATATAATTTATTTCCTAAATGAACCCATCTGACCCTAATGCTTTCTTTATTATAAGGTTATTCATTTTTTATTTAATTCCTTTAATAGTTATAGATGTTTTTAGATGGTCTGTTTATTCTTAGGTGAGTTTGGACAGACTGTGTCTTCTAAGGAACTGGTTCACTTTACCTGGGTGATCAAATTTGTGGGTATATGGTACTGTAATATTCTTTTCATAATATTCTTTCATTTTTTAATTGCCACAAGATTGACTGTTATATCCCTCTTTTGATCTTTTATATTAGTAATTTATTTATTATATTTTTTTCTTAAATAACTTGGCTGGAAACTTATTGAATATATCGATCTTTTCAAGAACCAGCATTTAGTTTTGTTGATTATCTGTATTGATTTCCTATTTTCATATTTTTATTTCTGCTATCCTTTTTATTATTTATTTTCTTCTAAATACTTTGAATATATATTTTATCTAATTATATAAAGTAGAAGCCTAGATGTTTGATTTTATATCCTTCTTTTCTAATATATGCATTAAATGCTATAAATTTCCCTGTAACCACTGTTCTCAGTGAATCCCACAAATTTTAATAAAATGTGTTTTCATTTAGTCCAAAACATTTTTTAATTTATATTGATACTTCTTCTTTTACATGTGTCATTTAAAACTGTCAGAATAGTTATCGTTAATAAATCAACAAACAAGTACTGGCGAGGATGTGGAGAAAAGGGAACCCTAGTTCACTGTTGGTGGGAATGCAGACTGGTGTAGCCTCTGTGGAAAACAGTATGGAATTAATTTCCTCAAAAAACTAAAAATGAAATTACCTTTTGACTCAGCAATTCTGCTGCTGGGAATATAATCTAAGAATCCCGAATCACCAATTAAAAGAACTTAGGCACTCCTATGTTCATGGCGGAGCTGTTTATAACAGCCAAGTGCTGGAATCAGCTTAAATGTCCATCATTTGATAAGTGGATCAAAAAACTATGGTGCATTTACACAATGGAATACTATAAAGCCAAAAGAAAGAAGGAACTCTTACCCTTTTCAACACCATGGATGGAACTGGAAAATATTATGCTGAATGAAATAAACCAGTCAGTGAAAAACATAGCATACAATCTAACTTCTAAGAAGGATCTAATGAACAAAATATACTAATGAGCAAAATAGAACCAGTAACACCCTGGCTGGTGTAGCTCAGTGGATTGAGTGCGGGCTGGGAACCAGAGGGTCCCGGTTCAATTCCCAGTCACGGCACATGCCTGGGTTGCAGGCCAGGTCCCCAGTGAGGGCCGCGTGAGAGGCAACCATACATTGTTGTTTCTCTCCCTCTCTGTCTCCCTCCCTTCTCCTCTCTCTAAAAATAAATAAAATATTAAAAGAAAATAGAACCAGTTACGTGGGAACACAGAACAGACTGACAGCAGCCAGAGGGGAGATGGGAGAGAGGTAATGTTGTAAAGGAGAAGAAGGGGCTAGTCAAAGAACATGTATGAAAGACCCACAGACATGGCCAACAGTGTAAAGGCTGACTTGGTTATTAATTTCTAGCTTATTTTCACAGTAGTACATTGTATGAATATGGTTTATCTTGGTGAATGTTCCATGTGAGCTTGAGAAAACGGTGTATTCTGCCATCAGTGGATGAAAGAGTTTAAAGATGGTAATATATCCAGGTGATTAATTAATTTAAACATTAACCATATTTTTTTCTCACTGACAAGCCTAGATTCTAATCAATAAATATTTTCTAAAAAACAAAACAAAGGTAAATTACATTTAGGAACTGATTATTGATTTAAGCTTTAATTTTCTGTTAAACAGTTGGTATTTAATTCTAGAAAAACATATTAACCTTATCTTTACATTTTATCTAAGAAAAATAATATTTCTCTAAAGGCACAAACCTTTAATTTATTTCTCCAACTTCCAGTAAAAAATACATTCTCTTTTAACTACAACTGCACATTTAATTTGTAGTTTTATCAAAGTTAAGGTAGAAAAATGGTTTGCTGAGTTAGTAGCTATCCTAAATATTTACACAGTATATTCTGTAACAATTATATATTATTAAAAAGCAAATTTATTAATACCACTATTGATCACATCAGGAAACTTAAGTACTGAGAAGGTTGAAAGCTCTTATTTTTATTACTGAAAGCAAACCCTGCAGTTGTTTTTTATAGAATGACAGTTTCACCTTGCTCTCTTTAAGAAGATGTCTGCCAAATATTCACAACTGGACAAATACAGATTTTCTGTCAATTTTTTTTCAAATAAAAATATCTGACCATTGGAAGACAAAAAACATTTGAACTTATAACTCAAACAATGTCTAATGTACTTCTTTTAGAAAGACCTATCATAATTTGTTATGAACCAAAAGTGCATTTCCTCACAGAATATTTTATAATAAAATTCGACTCAAAGTTTGATATTAAGGAAATTAATAATAAATATGTATCAACATAAATATTAAAATACTAGTATATTTTTCTGCTACAAAAATATAGTGAGTCATATATGATATTCTAAGTTATATGTATATGGCTATAATAGACTCCCTACTATAGAACATATATATTCTAAGCAGCCAAAAAAGTACCTACTACTGCTTTTGCATATCTAGGGAAATATCAACACAGTAAAAAAAAGAAGTAATTCTTAGTATCATAAAAGTTTTGACTTTATCACCACCTAGTAGAGAGTCTCAGGGTCCCTGATATATAATTTATGAGATCTATAATAAAAGTATAACTTTGAACTTTTTTAAGCTTTATAGAAATTATTTTCATTCCCTCTGGAATAAAATTATGTATAGCATTTATATTTTATATGTTAACATAAATTATAGATTTGTGATCCTAAGCAATAGTACTTTAGGTCTAGCAAATGCATATCCATATATAGAAGATAATCTGAGATTATTGTGATTACATTTGTGTGATTACATTTATAAACATAGGTAGAATCAATGAATTCTTAAGAAAATATCAATGATCAAATCTAAAGTAAAAAATAAGACTATGAAAATCATCCTATAAAACATTAAAAATAGAATTATAGTTTGCATGCATTTTTAAATATAATGCCAACCACATTGTTTTAATGATGATTTCCTTTAAACATTGAAGAATCAATTTTAATTTTATACAAATGATGAAAAAAGGAAAGTAGAGAGTAAAAAATATAAGTAAAAATATACATTAAATTTTAATATAAAATCAATAGAAAATAGTGAGTATCAACTACTATAATTTAACTCTCAATTTACTGAGATAATTTTATCTAAAATGGATAATGAATATTTTTTTCTTTCTTTCTTTTTTAATTACTTTATTGTTGTTCATTTACAGTTGTCTGCATTTTCCCCCCAACACATCCCCCAACCCCAGCCAAACCCACATTCCCCCCTTACTTCCACCCTCTCCTTTGGTTCTGTCCTTGTGTCCTTTATAGTAGTTCCTGAAAACCCTTCCCCTCATTGTCCCCTCCCCTTCCCCTTTGGTTACTGTCGGATTGTTCTTAATTTCAATGCCTCTGGTTATATTTTGCTTGCTTTTTTCTTTTGCTGATTATGTTCTTATATAAACCCTTTAACATTTCATACAATAAAGGCTGGGTGATGATGAACTCCTTGAACTTGACCTTATCTGAGAAGCACTTTATCTGCCCTTCCATTCTAAATGAGAGTTTAGCTGGATAGAGTATTCTTGGATGTAGGTCCTTGCCTTTCATGACTTGGAATACTTCTCTCCAACCCCTTCTTGCCTGCGAGATCTCTTTTGAGAAATCAGCTGACAGTCTTATGGGAATTCCTTTGTAGGTAACTGTCTCCTTTTCTCTTGCTGCTTCTAAGATTCTCTCCTTATTTTTAATCTTGGGTAATGTAATTATGATGTGCCTTGGTGCGTTCCTCTTTGGGTCCGTCTTCTTTGGGACTCTCTGAGCTTCCTGGACTTCCTGATAGAAAAAAATATTTCTCACATAGTTACCACATGAATTCACACAAATATGTACAATCAACAGTATGATAGAAGCATTCAAACTCCAATGCCAACATTTTTATAGATGCTTTTCAATGTTCTGTGTAGTGTTGAAGAAGAAATGTCACACAGATCTCCCTTAAAGAGCTTGTCCTGATTATGGAAAGTGCTTCCAGCATGTACTTTTTTGCCACCAGCCCTTTCAGGAATTGTCTTCATTGGAAAGCCATTGTGCAAGGCTGCATCCCATCTTTTTAGGGTTTTCTTCTGCCCAGGGACTGAGGAACCATTTTACCTCTACAAGTTTATGTGAGGTCAGCAGAAGTTGTCCTGCCGTCACGGAAGCTCAGTTTCTCTCTCTGCCCACTGCTTCTTCTTCTCCCTTCCACAGGTGTTGCTTTTAATGAATATTTGCGCATTAAACTGTGGTCACAGAATGTATTTCCAGAAAATTCAAACATCAACACAAAGCTTGAGTAAGCATACAGAAGAAATATATGCATTTGTCTGTATATTAAAGAAAAGTTAAATTATGAATAGATTCTTTGCACTTCTCTTCAGAATTTGAAACAACCATCCAAGAAAATGTATATATTTGGGAAAATAAAAATATTTTCTGCTGTGAATAAGGGCTTTGACAGAGGGATGTTCTTGTTAGAAGCTGTGTTAGAGAATGTTAGCATGGCAAAAAGACTCCTCAATTTCAAGATACAGAATTTATAAGACTTCATCTGGAAAAAAAGAGCATTGGTTTTCTTATAAAAAAGGAAAATGTTAAATATTAAGAATATTTTCAGCCCTCGCTGGTGAGACTCAATGGATGGAGTGCTGGCCTGTGAACCAAAGCATCATGGGTTCAATTCCCAGTCAGGATACATGTCTGGGTTGCAGGCCAGGTCCCCAGTAGGGGGCGTGTGGGAGGCAACCACGTATTGATGTTTCTTTTTCTCCCTCCCTTCCCTTCGCTCTAAAAATAAATAAATAAAATCTTTAAAAAATGTTTAAAAAAAGGGATTTCAGAGACCATCCCTTTGGTTATATTCAAGAAATCCACAACTAATACTAGGCAGAAGAGAACTCTAGACATTATTTTCACATTATTTTAAAATTACACTATTATTCTAAGTGAAATAAACCAGGCAGTGAAAGACAAATACTATACAATCTCTTCTATAAGTGGAAACTAATCAACAAAACAAACAAGCAAGCAAAATGTAACCAGAGACATGGAAATAAAGAACAAACTGACAGTGACCAGAGGGGAGGAGGATAAGGGGGGAAAGAAGGAGAAGGGTCGTCAAGGAACACAAAGGACACGTGGACAAAGAGGGGTAGGACTGAGGGTGGGAGGTGGGAATGCGTGGGACGGGGGGAAGTGATGGTGGGTAAATGGGGACAACTCTACTTGAACAACAATTTTTAAAAAACATAAATTACACTATTGAGATTAAATGTACAGTCATCACACATTTTAATTCCATGCTATTATTTCCAATACAATTTCTGATCTTAAAGTAAATATGTATTGAATAATTAACTATATTGTACAAATATATATAAACAAATGTAATTTATGCTCTAATTTAAAATGAAATACAGGTTTCTGAAAGCACTTAATCAAAAATTAAATTAGCTGGTGACTTTTAAATTTGACTTACAAAGGTAAATGTAACAAGAGAAGTTTAACAGCTCCCAAGAAATAAAAGGACATTTTTGGTAAATATACTGAGTTAGACTAGTGAAATATGCACTTAAAAATCTTCTATGTTACCTAAATTTCTATCCCCCCAAATGAGATAGTTTTACACAAAATTGAGGAGGTCATATATTTTATGCAAACATTATAATATGTAAAAATAAGTACCTATTTCTATATTTGAAACTGTATTTTCTTACTCTAAATACAATTCTCAACTTTAACTCATGGCTGGGACTCTCCACTTAATATTGTCACATGTATGCTTAAAGTAAAATAACGGTGTTACCCACAAAGATTGCCATTTTTATAAAAAAGGGATTTCCGCCCTGGCTGGTGTGGCTCAGTGAAGTGAGTGCCCGACTGTGAAGCAGAGGTCGCTGATTTGATTCCAGTCGGCACATGCCTGGGTTGCGGGCCACATCCCCAGCTGAGGATGTGAAAAAGGTAACCACACATTGATGTTTCTCTCCCTCTCTTCCTCTCTAAAAATAAATCAATAAAATCTTTAAAGAAAAAGAGAGATTTCCCTATTTTCCTTGTGTATAATTTCAGTATGAAATGTATTTGTATAAAAACTCTAGCCCTGACTGGTGTGGCTCAGTGGATTGAGTGCGGGCTGGGAACCAGAGGGTCCCTGTTCGATTCCCAGTCAGGGCACATGCCTGGGTTGAAGGCCAGGTCCCTGGTGGGGGCCATGTGAGAGGCAACCACACATTGATGTTTCTCTCCCTCTCTTTCTCTCTCCCTTCCGCTCTCTCTAAAAATAAATAAATAAAATCTTAAAAAAACAAACAAACTATATTTTGGCCTATATACTGATATTTAAATTTTTAATTGCTATTTTAATAAGTGACTTGATCAACTTAAAAATATGCTGATCTCATATATTCATGAGATCATGAATATATTTCCAGAAATATAACATCCACTTAATACTTTAGGTACTGCAGCCCTTCTCAATATGTTTGCCATTGTTCAGAATTTGCTCATTTGTTTTTACTTCATTGTTTTTTCCAGGTTGCCAAGTTGACAATAAATCACTTTTTTTTCATTTCTTGTAGTATTAAGAAAATAATGCAGCTCTTTATGTCAATAAAATATGCAGATACATAATTATAAAGTGATTCTAATTGATATCTTGCTTGCTAATAAAAACAAAGGTAGTCAGTAGATTACAGAATGTCTCATAACACAATTGTCTTAATAATTGGTACACTATAGTTACTATAAATATGACTTTATAGGTAAATCCCACTTTTGATACACAATGTACATTTTGTCAGATATTTCTTTGATAAATAAAAATTGAAATATATATAACAATTGGGGTTTCAAAAGTAAAAAAAAAACTTTCTGATACTATTATTTTAATTGGTAAAGTATCATTTCTAGTTACAATATTTACTATCAAGATAAAATTAAGGAGCAGATGCAATTTGGCATACATAAAATTCCTTCACTGCTAACAGATGTGTACTTCAAATGAAACATCTGTTTGATCTTTTTTCTTTGGTGCTTATTCATGTGTGCCAGTATAAAATTCATATTAATTTATAAAATTATCTTAATAAATGTTAAATATTTTAAAGGAATTGAAGCTTTCAAAAGTATGTGACAATTTGAATGAATTCTGTATAGCGGAGGAGTTTGTTTCAGAAGAATTATCAACATGTTCCCATGTCTTTGAGGTGTTAGGAGTATATTGACTATGGGTAGAGCCCACTCACGCCTGGACAGTATGAATAGCATTTGTGTGGAGTCATGACTTCAGTTTGATAAGAAATTTCATAGCTTTTCAGTAACTTTCCGTGAACTCTGCCTTAAAAGTTAATGAATCATGGTAAATGTGTACTTTGTTTGAATCCTGAATAATAGAGTTTTTCTTTTAATAATTTTGTTAAAATCAAGATAAATTATTTTTTAAAAAATAGCTATTTTTAGGATGAACATACTTATGCCTTATCCTGTGGTTAATAAACTTCAAATTTTTCTATAGATTCAACATCAGTCAATGAAAGATACTACTTCAAATGATGTTTCTTCGAAACGTCATGATCTTGACATACTCAAGGACAATTATTACACTCAACAAATCATTATGCCCATTGACATTATTGATGTTTGCACATTTATTGTCTGTCACCTGTGCAACCTCCCTTCCCCACCCACAACAGGTACCTTCCAAATGTGCATTCCTTGATGGTTACAAGATACTGGTTTCAAAGGCACAGTTTTTGATTCATCTGTAATTTATTTCAAGGCCAACATTGCTTTATTAAGTATTTGAAACTTCAAGCATATTACCCTGGCTATTGGGTGAAGAGTTGAACTTCTCCATAAGTTGTAGTTGCCTTTATGTGGCCTTCCACTCCTTCCTGTGCACACAGGAAAATTTCTTTTGCATTTAGGTGGAATGCATGACCGAGGTCTGAGTCTTTTTCCCCAAGTTTGAGGGTCTTCTCAAGATTCACTTCACCAGTGGAGCTCGCCTTACCACATTTCCCCTCCCTGACTCGTCACGACTACTCCTCACTAAGCTCACCCCAGCCATTCTCTTTCCATTTACAGATTCTTGAAGGAAACAGCTGGCACCACATGGTGAGGGGGCTGTGGTATCGTCAGTGTCCAGCTGGAGAGGGAACTTCATCTGAGTTCCTGGAGTATTTCATTTCCCTGGGCTTCATACTCCCCTAGAGTACTTTGCTTTATCTATTTTCTCATTTAACTTCTTTTCTGCTAAATTCCTGTTTACTGAAGGAGATAATTAGCTCTGGGTGATTATGATAATTTTGTCTTCACTCTCCAGTTACCCTCCCAATAGACAGACAGAAAAATGCTTACTAAAATGGTTTCCCATCTCTCTTGGAAAAACACAGGCTTTATGAGTAGCTTCTCTTTTTAGGATGTTTTAGATTTGTGCATCTACACCCAGAATTTTAGCTTAACCTAACCATCTGCTTCACTACAAATTAGGAGTAGAAGAAATTTCAGGATTTCTGTCTGATTATTATTTTTTTACTCACGTCATTTTTACAGAACTTCTGTGAGTTCTATCTATATAAGGGGAGAGTAGCAGCATTAAGAGCTAAGATACTTCTCTTTGCCTTTCATTGCTTATCAAATTCACTTAAGAAAATAGGCAATATCCATTTTTGTTGGTTTGTTGCTGCATTTACTGTGATATATAGATAAAAATGTAGATAAAGACAATTATGGCTGTATATAGACAAAGATATATAAAGATTTAAATCAGTTAAAATTTCACTTTTTATTTTTTTCTCAAATTTTAACAGTGATTAGTGGAGTTTATTTAGTTTGATTTTATTGTGTTAAGATAAGTCATTATTTGGTAGGAAATTTGGATTTAAAACTTTTTTATTTAACTGGACTTGAATCTCTCATTTTGTAGCACTATGTGAATTGTGCTTTTAATTCTATGTATTGATACGCAGGGACTGGATTGAGTAGGGCTAAGAGTCATCTGCAATGGTTGCACATTAATGAAAAACAGCAAAGCCAGAGTTTTGACATGAGTGTTTCATAAAGTCCTGGGGAGTGCACAGTGTTTTGATGCTGTCTTTTGAAGATGAAAAGGTTTAATGTGTATTCAGATGGGTTTTTCAGAACAATGAATTTATTTGCAATGTGTATCTCCTTTGTCAAGAGGTTTTTGAAGTAGTCTAATGTCATTATTGATGAAGATAGTGCAATAATAAATTTGTGTTGATAGAAACTTGAGAGCTCTGTAGCTAGGTTTTTTTGATTGTCATAATGCATTGACTTAAAAAATGGAAACTATATTATTCTCAAAACTCACATTTTTAGTAAGAAAATGAATACATTTCCCTTGTATATCCTGATTAATTGAGCTCAGTGAAAATAATAGAATCATGAAATAAAACTTACATTTAGAAGTGAGTTTAGTAATCTTACTTCCAATGCAAGGAAATGCTGTGCCAAATTCTTGATAGGCAATTGTCCAGTGTTGGCAAAATAAAACGATCCTGCCAACAAAAAAGTCCCCTCTGTACCAAAACAGAAGAGCTGTGAAAAACAATGTAACATTAAATAAACATTATCAGATGTGCATGCATGTAAGCTGGCACAAAAGTGACTACAAGTCTGGACCGGATATCACAGAAATTTGAACAGTAAAGTGGAAGAAATAAAAATTAAAAGTCCTGTTAGACTTTTGAAAAACAAATAGATACACCAGGGAATTGCCTTTTATATACATTATAAAAAAGTTAATTTCAGAGTTATAGATACATGGTACCTTGAATCAGAAAGTCTGCAACCTTTCTTTATAAAATCAGAACTTTGTTCTTAAGAACAAACTGACAGTAACCAGAAGGGAGGTGGGAGTGGGTTGTAGGTGAAAAAGAGGGGAGGGTTGTCAGGAACATGTGTAAAGGACACAGGGATAAAGCCAAAGAGGGGTAGGTGAGGGTGGGTGAGGTGGGGGGGAGGGGTGGGGGAAAATGGAGACAATTGAATTTGAACAACAATAAACAAAAACTAAAAAAAAAAAAAAAATGGAAAGAAAGCAAAAAAAAAAAAACCATCTTAAGACTTTAGTTCTCTTGTCTGGCCTCTTCTGCTTTCAAAGAGAAATCCTACAGAGGGCTGAGTGGGCAGGACCTCACTGCCACACCTTCAACAAAAATTTTAGTATTTTTCTCTCTCACAATCTCTTTTTAATAACTATGTTTTATTTCATTGTGTGTATAAATCATAATTTATTACCCTATAGGGGTGTCAAAGCTTTTGCCATCTCTGGGCTACACTAGAAGAACAAGAGTTGTCTTGGGCCACACATTAAATGCACAAACACTAACAAAAACAAACCAAAATTTAAAAATCTCATGTTTTAAGTAAATTTATGATTTGGGGTCGGGCTGCATTCAGAGCCATCCTGGGCTGCATGTGGCCCTCGGGCCATGGTCGGACACTCCGGGTAGGTAATATTAAATTTTTTGTTACTACAACAGTGTTGCTAAGATACACAGTTTTTTTTTTATTTCAATGCTTTCTCACTTTATTTATTCAGATTTGACATCCTCTTAGCTATTTTCCCTAAGATTCTGTGCAACATCTTTTTGTTATTTTTAATCTTTCATTGTGATTTGTTCCTTTCTGTCTGCCTCCTTTAACTAAACTCTGAGTTTATAAAAGAGAAACCATATTCTTGGCTTAATACACAACCTCTGGTGTGCCATATAATAAGCCCTTGAAAGGTATTTGAGTTATTTATTAGATGTATGTAAAATTTTATCAATATCCCTATTAAAATATGATGTTCAGAACAGAAAAGGTTGTCCAATACAAAGTGTGGACATTACTTTCTATGACTCACATGCTTTGCTAAAATTTCCAAGCCTTTGGAAGCATTGATTTTTCTACTGCTGGAGCATTCATGAGTGATTATGTTGTGTTGTAGCTGATCGTGCTTACTGGATCTTTTTTAACTTCTGTTTGGTTGCATTAACATGGACTAATACATTTTTCATTAGAAACTGCATCTAATGCTCATTTCATACTAATTTTTTCCCTATTAATGGTTTTTATGTTTTGAGGCCCAAGCAATCTAAGGACTGAGTAATTGTATAAATGGAAGATCATCAGTGTGATGTACAAATCACTTTTGATCCAATGTTATAAATGTTTAATTTCCATGATTTCTGAAGTGACCTCTCCTAAACACAGCTTAATTGCGCTTCTAAGGGCAGCACCATATATCAGCTGGAGAAGTGCTGCCTTTTAAATTAGAATCTGCTTCCGCATAATAAGAAAGATGTAGAAGCTGCAAATATCTCCAAACCCTTTTTTAGTTTCGAACTATGGAGCCTTTTTACTTAGGCTTTGATTGAAATGAGTATTTATAGCATGGTGTGTTCGGCAATTCTGCTGTATTTTTACAACAGAAAAAGACTAAAATGTATGGAGACACAGCTTTCAATTGGAGCAACTGAAGACTGTAAGAACAATCGGAAGGAAAATGGGACACAGAGCCAAAACAAGTTTAAAAGTTTTAATGCCTTAGAGAAGATACACTGTTGAGAAAATTTCTATTTAAAAATGAGCCATGGTGCCACTCTCATTTTAAACATTGAAATTCCAGTGTAGTATGAACTATTAATAAAAGCTAACATATTTCTTAACATTAACAAAACTTTGAATAAAATATATAGAGATTACCTGCTAAAAAGAAAAATGTCATTATATAAAACAAAATTATACAAAATATTAAAATGGAAAATTGAATACTATAAATAAATAGATGCAAATACATTGAACAGAGAGCACAAAGACTAAGTTTTTTTATCTTAGCTTTTCTAAGAACTATCAAAAATAATTCTATTTAAAGTATGCAAACCAAATAAACTTTCATAAAACATTATAACATGGAATAAACCTTTATTAAAGTTTTTTTCACATGAGATTTTAGAGGGGGTACTTCTTGATATTTTTGTGTTATTAATATTTTAACAGCATATTTAATAAAAAGTGGACCAATCATTTGACTGACTATAATTTTCCATATTGAAGTGATTGTTATAGCTGCTTCAGATGTATGGATTAATTAAAATAGCCTTTTCACATTCTGCTTTATCACAATCTGTCTACTATTACTATTCTTTATGTCAGTTTTTATTGCCAACTAAAATAAATTCAATTAATTTTATATGTGTTCTAAGCATTGTATCTGATTCTATGTTCAACCAATGAAAATGTATTGAGAACTATCAGTGAATGATATTTTACTGGAATGAATATTTTTTTAAATATTTTATTTATTTATTTTTATAGAGAGGGGAAGGGAGGGAGAAAGAGAGGGAGAGACAGCGATGTATAGTTGCCTCTCACATGGCCCTCACTGGGGACCTGGCCTGCAAACCAGGCATGTGCTCCAACTGGGAATCGAACCAGGACCCCCTGGTTCCCAGCCTGCACTCAATCCACTGAGCTACACCAGCCAGGGGTGGAATGAAGATTTTTAAGAAAATCTTCAAAATAATTCTGACAGAAATACAGAGAACAGGTAAAAACATCTTGCATAGTATTCACATACATACATAGAAAATATCTAGAGGGAGAGGTCCAGAACTGAATTCTGTAGCAGGTATATTCACAGATTTTTAGAGTTTTAGTTAGTATTTTGACATATTTTGGTGTGACATCTTGTAATCAATATCATTTTTAACACATCTTTTTCTCTATGTATTTTCATTTATTTTTTTAAAGATTTTATTTATTTTTAGAGAGAGGGGAAGGGAGGGAGACAGAGAGGGAGAGACACAGCAATGTATGGTTGCCTCTTTCATGGCCCTCACGGGGACCTGGCCTGCAACCTAGGCATGTGCCCTGACTGGGAATGGAACCAGGACCCTTCGGTTCCCAGCCCGCGCTCAATTCACTGAGCTACACCAGCCAGGGCACTATGTGTTTTCATTTAGCATTATCCTTAAGTCCCTCTAACTTTCCATCTCATCTAGTGAACTGGTTATTCATAAGCTATAAAGAATTTGAAACTAAGTGGTCAATAAAACTAGACAGTTATTTTACTTATAAGCAAGATAGATGTTTTTACAAACTCTATTTTTATCAGTATACTAAATAATAAAAACATATTCACCAAGAAACTATAATGAAGAAATACATAGAAGTTTAGAATTAATAAGAAGTTAATGTATAATCCATTATAATTCTATTTGCTTTGACTGTAAAATTAATATAAACCTAGTAAAGTTTGAATGAAGTACAAAGTGGGTTTCTTTGGCTTAAAAAATAGAAATTTAGGCAAAAGGAAAAATCGTTTAAATTGAATTAGTTGGGAATGGTTTTTGACTTCATGATTTAAAACTAAAAAGAAAAGTGATATTTCAGATTTAAGTTTTGGCATGATCAAAGAAACAGATGCTGTGTTTGATCAAAATCGGTGGAACACTAAATATCATATGTGTGTGTGTGTGTGCATGTGTGTGTGTTTGACTCAGTTTGGAGGCCCTACTATACTCTAATCACTTCCTTTTCTTAAGTAAATGAATAATCCACACCCTAACCATTTCTTTTACCAGAATGTTACAATCAAGGGTCATAGTGCTCTCTCTTCAATTGCCCTTGGGACCAGGACAGCCCTTATGTCTTGGACACGGAAAAATTATTCAAATTAGTCAATTGACAGTTTTCCTGTTAAAGCTTGCTAAACCCACGTAACCTGCCATACATAAACTTCCTCCTACTATCCTGGATCGTTGTTTCCCTGTCTCCTGTTACAACTCCTTATATGGCCCTACCTGGTGTCCTCCTTTTTTATAATTTTAAAATATTGTATTGATTATGTTATTACAGTTGTCCCATTTTTTTCTCCCTTTTATTCCCCTTCATCCTGTAACCCCCTCCCACCATCATCCCCCCACTTTAGTTCATGTCCATGGTTCATACATATAAGTTCTTTGGCTTCTCCATTTCCTATACTATTCTTAACCTCCCTCTGTCTGTTTTGTACCTACCCTTTATGCTTCTTATTCCCTGTACCTTTTCCCCCATTCTCCTCATTCCTCTTCCCAGCTGATAACCCTTCAAATGATCTTCATATCTGTGATTCTGTTCCTGTTCTGTTTGCTTAGTTTGTTTGTTTGTTTTTTTTATATTCAGTTGTTGATAGTTGTGAATTTGTTGTTGTTTTACTGTTTGTGTTGTTGATCATCTTTTTCTTAGGTAAATCCCTTTAACATTTCACATAATATGGGCTTGGAGATGATGAACTCCTTGAACTTGACCTACTCTGGGAAGCACTTTATCTGCCTTTCCATTGCAAATACTAGTTTGTATGGCCCTACCTGGTGTTGTTCTCTGACTTGTAAATAACAGAGTTCTGCCTTTCACCTATGTGAGTATCAGTGTGCTGTGTAACCTTATCGAAAGAATCTTTAAATCTTAGAAAGCACCGCATCGGCCATGTTTGGAATTTTTCACTGTGGACAGGTAACCAATACACAGGTCCAGCTGCCTGCTGCTACAAAAGCCAATACTCAAGAGGCAGGTGCTGATGTAAAGGGAAGTGGTTTATTTTCAGGTGCCAGCAACCTGGAAGATTGGGACGCGTGTCTCAAAACCCATCTTCACATCTCGGTGGAGACAGAGGTTTTTTAAGCAGGGGGATGGGAACAGGACAAAGAGATCAGGGGAGGAGATGGAAAAGTTCTCTACATGCAGAGAGTCCATTCTAATAACACAAGTAATGGTCCCAGGTGAGTCATCCCGGTTTAGTCATCCTGGATTTGTGCCACCCTGGCTTTACGCCATGCAGGCTCAACAGTTGAAGCTCAGCAAATCTCCAGGAGCTGGGATACCTGAAGGTTGGGGTCTGTATCTTTTGTAGTTAGTTCCTAGGATTCTTATACCAACATGCTGTTCATATACAAGCTACATATTAGTCAGAGTCAGAATTTACAGAAACAATGTCTAAAGAATGAGGGGGTGGGTTACAATTCTCCACTGATAAAATTTTCCACTGCTACAGAAATATCATGTTATTATTTGTTTTATATCATATTGTTTTTTAATTGGATATTATATTATTTTATTTGTTATATTTATACACAAATAATATTGCTTTTAGGTTTGTATTTTGATAATGTATAGCTAATATATAGAAATAGCATTGATTTTTAAATGTTTACCTTGTATCTAGCAATATTCCTAATTCATTTATTAAATCAATTCATCTGTTTATAAATTCATTATTGCTGTTGTACTTATATAAATACAATAATGAACTTTACAAATCATGATGGTTTTGTTCCTTTTTCTTCAAATAATGTACACTTTCTTTTTCTTCTGTTATGGCACTACCTAGGGTTTCCAGTTCAATATTTAGTACATCTGCTGCTTGTACATTTGTACAGAAACACTTAATTTTAACATTTAAGTAACATATTTTTGAAACTTTTTATAAAATTTGGGCTTGTGCCCGGCTGGTGTAGCTCAGTGGATTGAGCGCGGGCGGGGAACCAGAGGGTCCCGGTTCGATTCCCAGTCAGAGCACATGCCTGGGTTGCGGGCCAGGTCCCCAGTGAGGGCCATGTGAGAGGCAACCACACATTGATGTTTCTCTCCCTCTCTGTCTCCCTCCCGTCCCCTCTCTCTAAAAATAAATAAATAAAATCTTAAAAAAAATTGGGCTTGTATTTAAGTAAAATCTTTTCTATTACAGTTTGCCAAAGGTTTTTTTTTTTTTTTTTTTTTTGGGGGGGGGTGGTATCATAAATGAGAGTTAAATTATTTTCTGATTGTTTTTCCATATAATTCAAAGTTTATGTGTTTTTATTTTCCTTTATTTTGTTAATGTGGTTAATTTATATGGAAATTGTTAAAGAGAACACTATAGCCTTTCAATGGCATCGCTCCTGCCCATGATACTAAACCTAGATTAATACTCCACCTATCTGCATTTTCAAACCTTTCCAGAAATGTAATATTAATCAATCATTCTGGGATTTTCTGGTTAGCACCAATAAGCAAATCTGTCAACCCCTTACAGTCTTTACTTGGTAGATGGGATGCTGCCCCACTCAATTAATGAATCATTTAAAAAATCAATTAAATCTTCAGATAGTAAGATACTGTATCATTGAAAAAAAATAGGTAAAAAAGGCCCAAAAGACAAACATTCACTATCCATAAAAAATGAAAATGTTCTTATTAAAATTTAAAAATTCTTTTCACCAATAAAACACCAAAATTGTGAATCAATAATTTAAAAACTGGTAAAATATATTTGTAATATTCTATTGGAAAAATGACTCTTCCATAGTATATAAAGAAGTTCTCAATAAGAGAATGCAAATATCTAATGGCAATGTGAACAAGGGAATTGAACTTCCATGTTAGAAAAGAAGACTGACATAGCCGTAGATTTATGACAAATTGATTTTTTTGTTTCTTTATTGAGAAAATGAATATTATGACCAGCCTGAAATATAACTTCTGTGTTGATTGCTTTCTCTGGGAAGCAGATGTCAGAAGGCAGGTTGATTTATGAAATTTATTGGAGATAATGCTTGTAACAGATCAAAGGTAGAAAATGCAAGTATAGTCCTTAAGATGCAATGCAAGTCTTTGAAGGGAGGGGAGTGGTATGGAGGACTGAGGGGAAGAACGGCAGACTGCAGAGTCACCCTGAAAAGGTTAAGCCTGCTTAATGACAAGTTCCAGCTTCCATGGAGAAATCCTGCACTTTTGAGGACCTTGTAGCAATGCCCTTCTCAATAAGGTCTGGACACACCAGAAAAGTGGTCTCAGTTCAAAATTTAAGGCAGATAATGTGGACAACTTCTGGTGGCTATTAGCCTACTATACTTCTTGTGTCAGGTTCTCTCTTGAAGAATAACAGAGAGACACAATTCCAAGTTTGCTATAACCATAAACCCATCACAATGACTACAACTAAATTTACAAAACCACTAAAAACCACATAAACTACAAAAGCTAATCAGGCCCGGCTGGTGTAACTCAGTGGATTGAGCTCAGGCTGGGAACCAGAGGGTCCCGGTTCGATTCCCGGTCGGGGCACATGCCTGGGTTGCAGGCCAGGTCCCCAGTGAGGGCCATGTGAGAGGCAACCATGCATTGCTCTTTCTCCCTCCCTTCTCCTCTCTCTAAAAATAAATAAATAAAATCTTAGAAAAGCTAATCGTATGTCTATCCTCATCCCTAGGTCTATATTCCTAGGCATCAATTCCCCCCAAAACTGAGAACATTCGCCAGCAAAAAGATTAGAACAGTAGGTATATAGAAGCTTCAGTCATAAATGCCAAGCATAGTAAACAATCACATGTTCAACTGCAATAAAGTCGGTCGTATTTGTAAACTGGACCCTTATACAACAAGAACAAAATACTTCTGCTTTGCGCAGCAACATACATGAGAATCAGCATTGTGAATAAGTCCGAAGGGGACATACTGTATAATTCTATTTGTATGCCATTCAAGAGCAAGCAAGCAGTCTAGCTTTCAGAGCTGGTGACTCAGTCGCTGCGCTGTCACTCCTCCTCTGGAGCACGGCAGGTTCTTCAGTAATAACAGCACTCTTTAGTCTGTGCTTTTTTCCTTAACATCTCACATCCTGTATTTCAGATATGATATGAGCTCTGTCTTGAAGAAATTCCCAAGTCCCACCATTCCACCACTTCTTGCATAAATTATTTTAATCCTAAAAAACAAACAAATAAAAAAAAAACAAGACAAAAGAAACAAAAGACCTTGATCTTACTTCATTTGGCAAAACTGATAAACTCTGAGAAGGCTAATGTGCTCTCCATATGTGCCCTTTAGCAAAAGAACGTGAGCTCCTGTTCTAAGAACTTTGCATGCGTTGTTTCAGCGAGGCATGTCTCACACGCACACACACACACACGTGCACAGCTATCCGGTATTGCCCGTGCCAGTTTACAGAAAGACATGCTAAATCATAGAGTAATGATTTGTAAAAAGTATATTTTAAGATGGTAAATCCTTTATATTATTATTTCTTTTCACATTTTCCCTTAATTCTGTCTCTCTCACTCATTCTCACATTCACTCGCCTGCTAATCCTACAGCTATAAGGTGATAGATATTAGAGATTTTAAAATTTTTCACTATACTGAAATGTGTTATCTTTAAGGGCCTTGCACATATTAGGTCTGTGAGAGCTATTTAAATGTAGACAAATGCATTCAATTAATAAAAGTAATTTCTTTATCTTAAGTATAGTAATGTATGATAGTTTACCCACCACCTAAAATTCACATTAAATTCATGAATACATGGATTGTATTGGTTTGTACGTTTTCCTTATGACCTTATTTGAGTTTCTCTTTTTTCTCTTTAATAATAGATTGTCATTATATTTACCTGAGAGATATGCTGTAAAAGAAGTACTTATAAAGTAATATCCAGGGACCAAAGATACAATGGTTAATGCAAAAGATAATTGTAATTACATTCTATTATAGCATTGATTAGAGTGCTTCTGTGAATTCAAA
Source organism: Micronycteris hirsuta (assembly GCA_004026765.1). NCBI lineage: Eukaryota > Metazoa > Chordata > Mammalia > Chiroptera > Phyllostomidae > Micronycteris > Micronycteris hirsuta. The sequence continues at coordinate 28,109 of PVJI01013159.1, read as the reverse complement.
GCATCATCATTCATTGAGGCTTATCATTATGGAAATACATTGACTGTCTAGCACAATGTCTTATTGAATTGATTTTAAAGAAAAGGTCACATTTGTTAGTAGATAAAATTACATATATCTAAAGGAAACTATTAAGATTTTTAGATACATACTCCCACACACATATATTCAATCATTGTTTTGAATATCTATTTAAATATTGTATTCAAAATATTAGTTAAGTCCTAATTAATCATTTTATTAAATTCTCAATTCTCTAAGAACATAGTATTGACTAATTTCCTCAGGAACTTTTCTTTATATACTTGGTATTATATTTCCAAACAAAGTAAATTTAAGGTCATCTTGCTTATAGGTAACTCATTATTTACCAGTATTTCATTTACAAATACTAGTATTATTTTCTCTCCATGCGATTGCTGTCACTTCCCATTAAAAGCTCATTTGCAACCCAAATAGGAAAAGAGAATGATGTTTTTAAAATTCAGATGCTTGGTGAAAAATTTTAAGATACATTTAATTTTGTAATTTTATAAAAAAATCATTAATATTCAAACACTGAAGATAGCAGATATAAAAAAATGTACTAAGTATTAAATGAACATCTTTGGGAGTGAGTGTATATATGTTTCACTAATAAATTACATATGAAGCATTGGAGAAAACAATAACATCCTTAATTAAATGACTGCAGATGCATGCTGAGAGCCTAAACTATTGAAACATAAAATGTTCCTTCAAATCTTCTGAGCATTCTACAAACTGACAGGCACTGCTAAAGCAATACTCATTTTGTCAAATTTATCCCATTACTTACAATTTTATCACACTTTTGTGAATAATGAAATACTTCTTTGTGAAGAGTATCAGTTTGACACTTGAAAAATCCACATTTTTATCTGTAAGTACTATGTCAGCATGTCCGGGGTATTATTCCTCCCACATAATATAATTGTAGTTACTTTATTTAAATGAATATAGGTTGTTTTTCTTTGGGAGTATTGAATGCAACTAACAATAAGTATATCTAATTTTCAGTTTATGACAATAAACCGGTGAGTGAGAGTACGATTGAACTAAAAAAATTCTCAACTCTACGACTAATTATATTAATGTTTCTACTTGTAAATAGCTGCAACCATGAGAGCTGAGTTTTTATTTTATGATCCCTATTATTATAGGTTTGAGACTAATATTTAAGTTATCTTATTTTCTTTTTTGTAATGTCACTATTATGTTGCCAGTACCAAATTGTTAGTATCTAGGTGGTCATTTTTGAATACATTAAAGAATGAATTAAGACTTACACTGGGACCTTCTCCTCAATATTGCAACAGGTTTATCCACAAAACTTAAGGCATATTATCAGGTAAACATTATTGCTTTGTAGCATATGCATTTACTCAATTCAATAAAATTGAACTGAATTGATACTTACGAAGAACCTACGTGTAATTATATTACAAAGCATACGAAGATACAGAAAAATCACCCAAGCCTTGTATTTATTATTAAAGTCCTGTGTTGGCATTATTTTTTAATAATGAAAATTAATTGGTGTTTTGGATGTAACTATGTGCGGGACATAGTTATTAAAGTTTAGTTAATTGCTATGAACACAAGCTCCCAGAATGCCTTTTGAACAAAAGACAATGTAAAAAAATTATTCCATTCTCAATTACAAATTAAAAAAATAAAAATTTTGTATCAGGTAACTTTCTAGGAAGAGTAAAGAGATGTCAAAAAACTCATGATTCTTTAACTAGAGCGTATTTATTCACAGGTAATCATTCTTCTATAGGCAAAGAAAAAGAAAGGCCTGAAGACCTGGATCACTCCTGAAGGAGAAAGGTACTTCAAAATTAAAATGTTTCAGGATTTCTAATAAAGACTGACAAAAAATGGACCAAAAGATATAATTCCCTAACTTAAAGTATTTTGAACAGGCAACTATGTTTCTACATCTTTTATATCAAAAACCAAGTTAAGGATCAAAATTCCTCCTGATACCATGTGTTGAATGTACTAAGTGAATATTTCTCATGTGTTAAAAATATCAGGTAGTTTTTTCTTGATTGTTTCTAGGTAATACCAAAGATCTGTTCAGAACCTAGTATTTATCATCATTTACTCTTGTTTATTTATTTTTGTAAAGATTTTATTTATTTACTTTTAGAGAGAGGGGAAGGGAGGGAGACAGAGAGGGAGAGAAACAGCAATGTATGGTTGCCTCTCACATGGCCCTCACTGGGGACCCAGCCCGCAACCCAGGCATGTGCCCTGACTGGGAATCGAACCAGGACCCTCTGGTTCCCAGCCTGCACTCAGTCCACTGAGCTACACCAGCCAGGGCTACTCTTGTTTATTTTTTTTTGCATCAAGAGGTATCTAAGCCTTCTTATGTTTAACTTACAGATATAACTGTATTGGAAAAAGTGTTGCATTAACCAGGATTCTTTCCAGAACCAAGCCATAGATATAGAAGTAGAGAAAGAAGTACAGAGTACATTTCATGAAATAACAGTGACAACATCAATAAGTTGATGAGTAACTTCAATTAAAACAATAGTAACTCCAACAATTATAATAAATTGATAATAAGTCTTTGGGAGAAAGAAAGTGAGCAATTCTGGATTAGACAAGGTGGAGAGTGGAAAGCTTCAGTTAACAACAGGTTTGGCCAGAAAAAAATTTAAAAAAATGGAAGGACATTATTGAAGAAAAAAGATACCTAAAAGATAAATTGTTAGAGCATTTATAATAAAGAGCAACAAAGAAACTGGTCAATGGCTCTGACTAAAACCACTTGGGCCAAAGACAAATGAAACAAGGACTAGTTACTAGTTTCACTAATCTGATGAAAAGCCCTTTATCACAAAAGACCACCATGCCATTTAATATTTGGAATAACAGGAAAAAGATGCTCATCATCACCAGTACATTCAGAAATATATACTGTATATTCATAAATGTAATAAATTTACTGATAGTGTCACTAAAATAACAACAATGTAAGTAATATAACATTTGAAAATGAGAGGTTAAAACTTCATAGTTTGGAGATATTATAATGCTTTAATTAAAATGCTCTAGAGATTCACTGCAACAGTAACATTAAATTGTGTGTAAATGTTATTATTGGATCTTTATGGAGAATATTTTAAAACTCCACTATTGTATATAGAAAGTATTTTAATACCAGAGGAGACATACATTGTTCTAAGATGATTACATATTATAAATGTATCAAATTGTCCTAATCAATCAGTAAAGATAATTAATGTCACAATCCCAGAAAAATATTTGGATAAGCTAGACAAGCTCATTCTAAAATTTATAATAAATAATAAAGGGGAATAAGAGTTGATGCAGTCTTGAACAAGAATAACAAATGACAAGTAAGTCACCTTGTCATATATGGAGATATATTAATATTCATTTAGTATGGCTCAAAATCAGTTGAATGAATAAAATGTATAGTCAAAAGCTATAAGCTTATTTGGGAGCTTCATATGTAATCAACATGGCATTTCAAGACCGTAAGTTTTCACAGAGGTATGAATTAAAATAGCAGCAATTTTTAGATTAGCAATAAAATAGGATTTAGGATAAAATTAAGATTTGGAGAGGGTGTATAGAAACTATCTCATAAGTATAAATAGTTGATATAATTTTGAAGAGTAATACAGACCCATTTTGTAAAATTATAGATCCAGTTATCCCACATACCAGCATCTCCATTCCTGGGTATTAAGCAGAGAATGCTTAATTAAATGATATTCATGATATTAATTAATGGTATTAAAGATCATTCATCACAGCAGTGTTTGTGATGCAGAGAGCTGAACCTAATGTAAGTGTTCATCAGGAAGTGATGAGTGTGCTGTGCCTCTGTGTGTGATGGTTGTCTATACAGCAGCTAGAAGGACTGAGTTAGGGCAACATAAAGCAGCATTAAATGATCTCAAAAATAAAATGTCGGGAGCACAATTTCTAACACAGTACAGCATATGCAAATTAAATAACACATATACAAAAAAACCCTAATTTTTAAGGATTCACCATCAGGTATCTTTGTATACTTTAATTGTTTATATACAAACGTAACTTGATCTGTGTGCATATATGCATATAATAGTTGTATATATTCACATATACTTTATATGTATATAGGTATATAAGATTGATTAAAATACAATAATCCTGTGTACTCTCTATGTGTTCAGTGAAAAAATGGAATTAATATCAATGTCTTTGCCAGTGAAAAGTAACACTCCAATTTATAATTGAACAAAGGATCTCCAAGTTAAGCATCCCCTCTGCTTTTCAAATATAGTAACTAATTCAGTGTTTACTGCATTAACAAATGGGCTACATATATAAAATTATAAAGCTTCTGCTTAGGTAAAGAAGCCATCATCAATGAAAACAGAATCCACTGTATCGAAGAATATATTTGCCAATGATACATGGAATAAGGGTTTAATCTCCAAAATATATAAAGAACTTAACATGAATCAACACCAGAAAGACAAACAATCCAATGTTAAAATATGGGCAAAGGACCTGGATAGAAATTTCTCCAAAGAAAACATACAGAGGGCCCATAGACATGTGAAAAGATCATTCAACACCTCTAGCCATCAAAAAGAGATGCAAATCAAAACCACAATGAGTTATCAACTCACACCTGCCAAAGTGGCCATTATTAACAAATCAACAATCAACAAGTGCTGGGGCAGTTGTAGAAAAAAGGGAACCTTAGTGCACCGTTGATAGGAATGTAGATTGGTACAGCCACTGTGGAAAACAGTATGGAATTGCATTAAAAAAAAAAAAAATGGAACTGTCCTTTGACCCAGTGATTCCACTGCTGGGCATATACCCTACAATTCCTGACACACCAAATTGAAAAATACATATGCACTCCTATGTTCATAACAGCATTATTTACCATAGTCCAGTTTTGGAAATAGCTTAAGTGTTTATTAGTAGGTAAGTGGATAATAAAGCTGTGGTTTATTTACACAATGGACTACTACACAGCAGTAAAAAAAAAAAGGAATTCTTACTTTTGGGGCCAGCATGGGTGGAACCGGAGGCTATTATGCTAAGTGAAATTAGCCAGTTGGTAAAAGACAAATGCCAAAAGATCTCTCTTACAAGGGGATTCTAATGAACAAATAAACTAACAGCAAATAGAACCAGAGGCTTAGAAACCGAGAACAGACTGACAGTTCCAAGAGGGTAGAGCGGAGGGGAGGACTTACAAAGAAGGTGAAGGGATCAAAGAACATATATGAATGACCCATGGACCTGGACACTGGTGTGGGCATTTATTCTGGGAGCGGAGGGCAGGCTGGATGGAGGAGGGTAAAGGGGCAAAAATTTGGACAACTGTGATAGCATAAATAATAAAATATTTAAATTTAAAAATAATTAAGAAATAAAATGGGGCTCAAGAACCACTAGAGTTTTTTTTTTATTTTTTTACTTTTTTTTTTAAAGATTTTATTTTTTTAATTTATTTTTAGAGAGAGGGGAAGGGAGGGAGAAAGAGAGGGAGAGAAACATCAGTGTATGGTTGCCTCTCACATGGCCCTCACTGGGGACCTGGCCTGCAACCCAGGCATGTGCCCTGACTGGGAATCGAACCAGGACCGCTGGGTTCCCAGCCCGTGCTCAATCCACTGAGCTACACCAGCCAGGGCCCACTAGAGTTTTAAAGCATCCTAGGTGACTGGTACCCAGACAAGTTTGGATAACAGGTGTTTACAAATGTCTTCCTTAAAGATTTCAAACTATGGCAAAAAGGTAATATTCTTTCCATTATAAAAATATTATGGCATTGTTTCATTATTACTCTCTTAATTTGTATTGAAATTAAGTACCACTTAATTAAAATATTTAAAAAATAGGCAGTAATATTTGAACACTTATTTAATTTCACTCATATCTAGAATATATATTACAATCTAATTTTAATTATTCAGCTATTTTGTATTATCTAAGAAACATCCTTTTTTGGGGAAAGCTATGTTTTCAGGAAAGAAATGTTGGCAGTTTAAGTAAGTGAGTTGAAATAGCCTCAAAATTAGGTACTTTTGATTTTTGTATCAAATTTTCAAGAACGAATGAATAACTGCCAACTATTTTTCTGCTAATCTTCAGACAAACTTCATGCTTCTACACACACACATACACACATACACACACACACCTGTTTCAGAGAAGAGGAGAGCTTATGGTAATTTTGTCTCTAGAAAATGCATACGTGTGTTAAAGATTTTATTTATTTTTAAAGAGAGGAGAAGAGAGGGAGAAACAGCAATGTATGGTTGCCTCTTACATGGCCCTCACTGGGGACCTGGCCCGCAACCCAGGCATGTGCCCTGACTGGGAATGGAACCAGGACCCTCTGGTTCCCAGCCCGCGCTCAATCCACTGAGCTACACCAGCCAGGGCTGCATACATGTGTTTTAAAACCTGATCTAAAGTGGTTGTCAGTGGGTAAAAAGTTTGGCTTGAAATTAAAAACAGTGTAATAAAGAGGTGAAGTATTATGTCAAATGTTAAGAAAAGAGGTCCTTGAGTGAGAAATACACATTAAAATATGTCTTTTTGCAATTATTTTGAATTTTTGATAATAGAGTTTGATGAGAAGCATACAACTGTATAGAAACAACAAAAAGAAGTTAAGGAGACTGAATATGATTTATATGTGTTTTATAAGTAAATAAATACTATGAGATGAAAAATTTCAAGGAATGCATTTTTGTTTACTAAATAATTCACAGGGTTATTTAAACATCTTAATGTTTAGGAGAAACTTTAAGGAGATATTAATGTATGGAGGAGATTAATACAATGTAGGAGAATTTAAGGGCCTACCTGAAACCATGCATATTTTCTCCTATAGAAAGAGGAGGAAATATGCATGGTTTCAGGTAGTCCCTTAAAAAATTGTTTCCTTGGAAGAAAGTAGAGACACTATAATGTGGTTTGATAAATCCTTCATTTTACAAATATATATTGAGCACATATTAAGCTCCAATCAGTGTATAATATTTTGGAACTACAAGGAAGAAGAAACAGAAATCATGCCATCAAGCACTTCACAAACCAATGAGGAAAACTTACTAATGAACAAGCCGTATGAACTAATAATTGCATTAATTGATACTTGTAATGAAAACAAATAATTACACCTTATGCAATATGTATAAAATCACAAGTGGCATTTTAGTCTGGGTATGAAAATTGTGAATGTTTCAAGGGAAGAGTTTCTAGAAAAGGTAATATTAGATTCATTAAAACTAATTTGAGTTTTAAATAATATTTGAAATAATGAAGAATATATATAAACAAAAAGAAATAAGCAACACCTTGGAAAATTTGAAGAGCTGCATAAAATCAGTTACAGATATAAGCCATGTATTTATGTCCATAAAGCATGCATCAGTCTTCTATCTCCAACACTTAGTAGTGTTGCCAAATACATCATTGGTAATGGAAAAACAAGTTAAAGCTATCCAGGAGAATATTGTGTGCAGATGCACTGAAACAATAGAAACCTTGAGGAAACAAAGGCTAAATTCTGCCAAACTATTGAGGAGTCTTACAAAGGGGATATAAAATGTCTCCCTTGAACCAGAAAACCAACAAGCCCCATTTACTGATAGCCTGTGATGCCCCAGAGGACACTCTTCCATTCACCTTGCTCAAGCTCTGGGTCTAAACCCTGGTCCCACTTGCCCCAGAGCCCCACATATGCTGCTGTTCTTTGCAGTCACTTGTTTGCATTTATGTGCATTATCAATGCTCTTATTTTTGAGATAACCTGAGTAAATATGTTCCTTACTGCCATAAAATCTAACTAAGAAAGAAAATGTGGTATAGAGAATAACAGCGAGGGTTTTCCAACCAGACAAATATTAATTCCCATCTCAGCTCTTGTAAATACTAGATATTTGTCTTTGACAATATAATCTTTTGGACCTTTAGTTTTCTACTCTGTAAATAAGAATATAATATATTTTTCATATCAGTGATTATATTTTATGCTTGGTATTTGGCATAAAGCTAGCTATTTATAAATGCTATTCAGTATTATTCAAATAACAATATTTATGTATGAAGCAATAAATAAGCTGGGTAAAAAGGATATTTATTTTCAAGTCCCAGAGTAAAGTCCTTACTCCTATCTTTCTTATTTCAAGTATTTGTGATTGTCTTAGTAAAGATTTCATTGAAATGCTTATCAAATTTGCCAATCACATAATGGTACTCACACCAGTTAAGTATGTGTAGTAATTAAATTTTCAGATGGATCTTGAAACAACCTAACAATCAATAATTAAAGCCATATGTTTGTATTTTTTTAAATGAAGGAAAGATTTCTTTACTGATGAAAATTTTATTTATTTATTTTTTTTTTGCTTTTACTTTTTTTTACTTTATTGTTGTTCAATTACAGTTGTCTGCATACTCTCCACTCCCCTCCCCCTCCAACCCCACCTCCCTTCCCTGCCTCCCTCCCCACCCTTGGTTCTGTCCATGTGTCCTCTATAGTGGTTCCTGAAAACCCTTCTCCCCATTGTCCCCTCCCCCTTTACCCCTGGCTATTGTTAGATTGTTCTTAATTTCAATATCTCTGGTTAAGTATTGCTTGCTTTTTGCTTTTGTTGATTATGTTCCGGTTAAAGGTGAGATCATATGGTATTTGTCCCTCACCACCTGGCTTACTTCACTTAGCATAATGCTCTCCAGTTCCATCCATGCTGTTGCAAAGGGTATAAGCTCCTTCTTCCTCTCTGCTGCATAGAATTCTATTGTGTAAATGTACCATAGTTTCTTGATCCATTCATTTGTAGATGGACACTTAGGTTGTTTTCAACACTTGGCTATTGTGAATTGTGCTGCTATGAACATTGGAGTGCATAGGTTCTTTTGAACTGGTGTTTCAGGGTTCTTAGGATATAACCCCAGTAGTGAAATTGCTGGGTCAAAAGGCAGTTCCATTTTTAGTTTTCTGAGGTAATTCCATACTGTTTTCCACAGTGGCTGCACCAGTCTGCATTCCCACCAACAGTGCAGTAGGGTTCCCTTTTCTCCACATCCCCTCCAACACTTATCTGTTGCTTTGTTGATGATGGCCATTCTGACTGGTGTGAGGTGGTATCTCATTGTGGTTTTAATTGGCATCTCTCTGATGGCTAATGACGTTAAGCATCTTTTCAAATGTCTCTGGGCCCTCTGTATGTCCTTTTTCGAGAAGTGTCTGTTCATGTTTTTTGCCCATTTTTTAATTGGGTTTTTTGTCTTCCTGGAGTGGAGTCGTATGAGTTCTTTATACATTTTGGAGATCAAGCCCTTGTCTGAGGTATCATTGGCAAATATGTTTTCCCATATGGCTGGTTCTCTTTTTATTTTAATACTGTTTTCTTTAGCCCCACAGAAACTCTTTATTTTGATAAGGTCCCATTTGTTTATTCTTTCCTTTATGTCCCTTGCTCTAGGGGACATATCATTGAAGATATTGCTGCATGGAATGTCTGAGATTTTCCTACTGATGTTTTCCTCTAGAACGTTTATGGCGTCACGACTTACATTTAAGTCTTTTATCCACCTTGAATTTATTTTTGTGTATGGTGTAAGTTGGTGCTCGAGTTTTATTTTTTTGCATGTAGCTGTCCAGGTTTCCCAACACCATTTGTTGAAGAGGCTATTTTTATTCCATTTCATGCTTCTGCCCCCTTTGTCAAAGATTAATTGCCCGTAGAGACTCGGGTTTATTTCTGGGCTCTCTATTCTGTTCCATTGGTCTATCTGTCTGTTTTTATGCCAGTACCGAGCTGTTTTGATTACAGTGGCCTTGTAATACAGTTTGCTATCAGGAATTGTGATCCCTCCTGCTCTTCTCTTCTTTCTCAAAATTGCAGCTGATATTCGGGGTTGTTTATGGTTCCATATAAATTTTTGAGGTGTTTGTTCTATATCTGTGAAATATGCCATTGGTATTTTGATAGGGATTGCATTGAATCTACAAATTGCTTTGGGTAGTATGGACATTTTGATGATGTTGATTCTTCTAATCCATGAGCATGGTATATGTTTCCATTTGTTTGTGTCTTCCATGATTTCTCTCTTCAGTGTTGTGTAGTTTTCTGAGTACAGGTCTTTTACCTCCTTGGTTAGGTTTATTACCAGGCATCTTATTTTATTTTTATTATTATTATTTTTGCTATATCAAATGGGATTTTCCCCTTGATTTCTGTTTCTGCTGTTTCACTGTTGGTATACAAAAATGCCTTTCATTTCTGGATGTGGACTTTGTAACCCGCTGTTTTGCCGAATTCAATGATTAGATCGAGTAGTTTTTTGGCAGAGTCTATAGGCTTTTCTAAGTTCACTATCATGTCATCTTCAAACAACGACAGTTTTCATTCCTCCTTTCCAATTTGGACGCCTTTTATTTCCTTTTCTTATCTGATTGCTGTGTCTAAAACTTCCAATATTACGTTGAATAGAAGTGGTGAAAGTGGACAGTCTTGTCTTGTTCCTGATATATTTTTAAATTATTTTTTAAAAGATTTTATTTTTTTTTTCATTTTTAGAGAGAGGGGAAGGGAAGGAGAAAGAGAGGGAGAGAAACAGCAATGTATGGTTGCCTCTCACATGGCCCTCACTGGGTACCTGGCCCGCAACCCAGGCATGTGCCCTGACTGAATCAAACCAGGACCGTCTGGTTCCCAGCCCATGCTCAATCTACTGAGCTACACCAGCCAGGGCCTGATCTTAATGGGAAAGATTTTAGTTTTTGTCCATTGAGTATAATGTTGGCAGTAGGTTTCCATATATGGCCTTTATTATGTTGAGGAATGCTCCCTCTATTCCCACTCTGCCAAGTGTTTTTATCAAAAATGGATGCTGTACCTTATCGAATACTTTTTCTGCATCTATTGATAAGATCATGTGATTTTTGTCTTTGCTTTTGTTTATGTGATGTATTACGTTTATTGTTTTGCGAATGTTGTACCATCCTTGCATTCCTGGGATGAAACCTACTTGATCATGGTGAATGATCTTTTTAATGTATTGCTGGATTGCTTTTATGTCCTATCATATGGTCTATTTTTGAAAATGTTCCATGTGCACTTAAAAAGAATGTGTATTTAGCTTCTGTGGGGTGAAATGCTCTATATATATATATCAGTTAAATCCATTTCATCTAGAATATTGTTCAGTGCCACAATATATTTGCTGATATTTTGTTTGCAAGTTCTGTCCATTTTTGACAGTGGGGTGTTGAAGTCCCCTACCATAATTGTGTTTCTATCAATGTCCTTCTTGAAGTCCTCCAAGATTTTCTTTATGTATTTGGGTGCTCCTGTGTTGGGTGCATACATATTTACAATGTTTTTGTCTTCTTGGTGGATTCTTCCCTTGAATATTATAAAGTATCCTTCTGGGTCTCTCTTTATGGCCCTTTTCTTGAAGTCTATTTTGTCTAATATGAGTATTGCTATCCCAGCTTATTTTTTTTCCTGTCCATTTGCTTGGAAAACTTGTTTCCAGCCCTTCACTTTCAGTCTGTGTAAGTCTTTTGTCCTGAGGTGAGTCTCTTGTAGGCAGCATATGTGTGGGCTGTGCTTTCTTATCCATTCAGCTAGTCCATGTCTTTTGATTGGAGCATTTAATCCATTTACATTTAAGGTTATTATTGATACATACTTATTCATTGCCAATTTTTTTTTTTTTTTTTTTTTTTTTTTTTTTTTTTTTTTTTTTTTTTTTTTTTTTTTTTTTTTTTTTTTTTTTTTTTTTTTTTTTTTTTTTTTTTTTTTTTTTTTTTTTTTTTTTTTTTTTTTTTTTTTTTTTTTTTTTTTTTTTTTTTTTTTTTTTTTTTTTTTTTTTT
>PVJI01013159.1:0-16092 GCA_004026765.1 Micronycteris hirsuta | reverse complement strand
TTTCCTTCCTTTCCTTAAAGCAGTCCCTTTAGCATCTCTTGCAGAGCTGGTTTGGTGGAGGTGTATTCTTTTAGACTTCTTTTGTTTGGAAAGCTCCTTATTTGGCCATCTATCTTAATTGATAGCCTTGCTGGGTACAGTAACCTTGGTTGCAGGCCTCTGGTTCTCATTACTTGGAATATTTCTTGCCATTCCCTTCTGGCTTGGAGTGTTGCCATTCAGAAGTCAGCTGCTAACCTTATTGGGGCTCCCTTGTATGTTACTTCTTGTCTCTGTCTCACTGCCTTTAAGATTCTCTCTTTGTCTTGGAATTTTGCCATTTTAATGATGATGTGTCTTGAAGTGGGCCTGTTTGGGTTCCTTTTGATTGGGAATCTCTGTGTTTTCTGGATTTGTGTGACTTTTTCTCTCATCAGATTAGGAAAGTTTTCCACCATTACTTTTTCAAACAGGTTTTCTATCCCTTGCTTTTCTTCTTCTCCTTCTGGTATCCCTATTATACGAATATTATTACATTTCATGTTGTCCTGCATTTCCCTTAATACCTCTTCATTCTTTCTGAGTCTCTTTTCCTGTTCCTGCTCTTTTTGGGTGTATTTTTCTACCTTGTCTTCCAGCTCGCTGATTCGATCCTCTGCTTCATTGAGTCTGCTTTTGATTCCTTCTATTGTATTCTTCAGTTCAGATATTGTATTCTTCATTTCCTCTTGGCCCTTGTGGATAGTTTCTATTTCCTTTTTCATGTTGACATAGTTTGCAGTGAGTTCATTATAGTTTCCCTGTAGTTTCTGGAAACCCTCTGCGAGCTCATCAAGCTTCTTGAACTTCCTGATAACCAATTTTTTGAACTCTGTATCTGATAGTTGGCTTGCCTCTGTTTCGTTTATCATTCTTTCTGGGGCTTCTTCCTTTCCTTTCATTTGGGGGTTGTTTCTTTGTCTTCCCATTGTTTGTTAGCTTCTGTTTCTGAAATTGATCTGTCAAGTTTTCTGGAGTAGCGAAGTTAATTTTGTGTCACTGTCTCTGTTTTTAGGGCTGATCCTTGTCTGGGTCTAGCTCTCTTCTCTTTTCAACTCTAGGTTTTAATGTCTCACCTGTGGATAAAGAAGAGAGGGGAAGGAAGAAGAAAAAATAATAATAAAATAAAAAAATGAAAATAAAATAATAAAAATAAATAAAAAATAAGAAATAAAAAGAGGAGAAGACTAGGAATACTAAATGAAAGGAAGGAAGAAGGAATTTACAAAATAAAGAAGGACAGATAGGAAGGAGGGTGGGGAAAACAAACAAACAAACAACAAAAAAAAAACTTCTGCTAGCTGGTTTTAAAAGTGTCCAGCCGTGCCTGCTCCCCTGGTCCTCCTGTCTGTGTCAGGCGTCTGATCATTCAATTTCCCCTGTAATCTTGGTCACCAATCTTCATATATGCTGGAATACTGTTGGGTGTTCACTCTGTTCCTCAGAAAATCAGCTAGGTGTTTCACTTGTGGGGAGGTGGAAGTGGACTCTGCTCCCCCCTATCTTGCCGCCATTTTTTTCTCTCTCTCTGGGCATTTTTTTTCCCTTGGTGTGCCTGTTACTTTAAAGGGCGGAGTTTTAGGTATTTACCAGGATGGGGAAACCCCTTTTGCTCTGTTGTGATGCTGGCTGTGGGGGCGGAGCCTGAGAGAACAATGGCACTTGCTCTGCTCTCCGCACTTCCCCAGCTGCCCACAAGCAAGCTGATCCCCTCCTTGTTGGCTCCCATGGGCCTCCCCAACGAACTCTCCTGCAAGGCTGGGAGTTCCTCCTACGGCTGCCTCAACCCCCACAGGTGTCCTCAATCGGTGATTTGAGGCTTTATTTCCCTGTGTTGGTGGGCCAAGCATTCTGTTCCACCCCCCAGCTTTTCCTCCTGGTCTATCTGCGAGCTAATGAGGGACTGCCTGGTCCACCAGTCTCAGCCTTGGTCTCGCAGAGTGTGCCCACCGCTCTTTGGCCAGGCATGCCCACCATGGACCTCTCTAGGCAGCTGGAGTGTTGCTGGTATTGCTCCACAAACTGTGTCTCTCGGAGCGCCCTCCACCTGGCTCTGCCCCGCCTACCAGTCTGGATGAACGTGTCTTCTTTAACTCCTTGGTTGTAGGACTTCTACTCACTTCAGTTTTCTGTCAGATCCGGCTGCCTTTGCCCTCTAAATTGCTTTATTTCCTCTTTTGGTTGTCCGAGGAGGAACAGTGCATCCACCTACACCTCTATCTTGGCCGGAAGTCCCTTTACTAATGAAAATTTTAAATGTGACTACTCTTTAAAAGAGTTATTTACTAGAAAACTATATTACAAAAAACAACACAAGTGGGTAAGAATATATGCACATAAATGCTTATTGTCATATTATTTATAATGCTGAAAAAATGAAGACAACTTAAAAATCCATCCAAAATCAAGTAGAAAAGTTTGAAATTTATGAGACATCTCTACTATGTAACATCAGAAAGCTATTAAAGGGATAAGGATGACCTCTTTGTAGAAAGGAAGTGCAGTGTAGTACTTAAAAGCACAAGTTCCCTGAAACCAGGCTGTCTGTACTAGCATCTCAGTGAGGCATATGGGCTAGTTACTTAAGCTCTTCTGCTTCTTTCCTCCTCAATAAAATGGGAATAACAGACCTACTTCATAAGGTTGTTGTAATATTTAAACAAATATATACACCGTACATACGTCATCGAGTGTATATAATTTTTGCATGTACTGGAATATAGTAAGTTATATATACCTATTCTCTTTTATTAGTAGTATTAGTATGGAAAATGTTCACAATATATTAAATAAAAATAAAAGTGCTAAATAATGAATACATATATAGTTTGACCCCCTTTCTGTTTATTAAATAAAATAAATTGTGATTGGGCCTGTATATAGAAATAAGAAAATATAGAATTAGAGTGAGGAGAGAAGGAGGATAATAGGGAAAAGAAGGGGAAGGGTCATCAAGGAACCTGTATAAAGGACCCATGGACAAAGTCAAAGGGGGAAGGATTGATGGTGGGAGGTGGGTGTGGGTGTGGTGAGAGAAAGTGGTGGTGGGAAAGTGGAATAATAACTTGAACAACAATTAAAAAAAAGATTTAGATAAGGATAGAGAAGAGAAATTAAATGTAAATAATATATAGGTTCAGATATGGAATTACAATTGAGAGAGTGTCAGAAGCTACTTAGCTTAATATTAGAGTCCTATGGAGTGATTCAAGGATGAGTGTTTACTTACATGTTTAAAAGAAGATAAAGGTTAAAATATTTGGTGACAATTAAACAAAAAGGAGAGTATAAAGAAAAAAGAGGCATTATATGAGTGCTATAGATTTCACGTGAATACTAGTACACACAGAGATGATCATATTCCATTTTTATAGGAAAGACTTTTTAAAAATTTCTGCAAAGAACTGAGGGTAGCTAGGAACATGCCATATTACTAATTATAATTTCATTTAAAGAGATTTTTACAGAAATTCTATATTTTCTTCTTAGTTTTCTCTTTTTTAATTTCCTACTAGGAGCATTTTCTAGAATTAAAATAAACTTGGCAAAACATATCAATTTTTACACAGAATAATTAAGGTACTCTATTTCATCATTTTATAATGAAGTGAAACGTAGTTGACATGTTCTGGTTCTTTCAACTAATATGTTGATTTGTGTAGGTGATCCTGAGTCAATAGGAAAGGTGACTAGGTCAAAATGCTGAATACAGAGTTAAATGGTGATTACAGGTCCTTTAAAGGATAATAAGCATTAATACCACCCACAGATTAGAGTCCTCTGACAGCTCCTATGTGCAATCAAAACCCATTTTGTCTGTCTGACACTGGAGCAATCAAAAATCTTCTGAGAGTTTGGCCACAGAGAAAAAGCACATTTCTCCTTGGTCAATACGTATAACTGGATTCAGTGGGGCAGTGACACCCTCCATAATCAGCTCTGTGTGTATTTAATCAGATGCCTATTGTGCCATTGATGACATGCCTTTTGGCTTTTGGGGTAGAAAAACTACTTAATCTATCTTGTAAATCAGGAAAATCAAAATATGGTATGGCACAAGGGTAGAACATTCTATGTTCTATCTCCATAGGAACTATTGAAAGAAAAAGGCATCCTTTTTTGGTAAAAAGTGGATTTGACTTTACGTTAACCTGAAAGTAATGGTGTGTATTAAATTATTATGCTGCAACCCAAGTTAGGTAATAGGAGGCCAATGAAAGTATGTTCAGACTGTCAAGGGCATTAAACACTGAAACTCACAGAGGAAAACATTAAGTTTACAAGAATTGTGAAAGTAGTCATAATTCTTAATTATAATTATGTCATCATCCAGAAAAAGTATGCTAAATTAATAAAAATATAACTTCCACATTTGATCTTCCATAACAATATAAGAAATTGACAACAAAAGAGGTAAAATATCACAAATTTAAAAATCTAAAAACCATCTATTAAAAACAGCACATTTAATTTTAAAAAATGCTACTTGCAGGTCACTGGCTAAGTCATTTAAAATTCTGACACTTTGAAGGTTTTTAATTTGTTAACATGAAATTGTGCCCATACTCAATGTTGAAGAACACCATTACATAAAATAGATTGCCGATACAGAGATGACTGTATGTTGTATTTCACCTTTTTTCAGGGTATCAGTGGGTAATATTTTTCATTTAGCTGTTTAGCCAGTCTTTGCTATGGATGTTTTTCATGTAAAAATCATCTTTAAAATTTCTAATATGCACGGTTAATAAAATGAAATTATGTCAATTCTTCAGTGGGAGTACTTCCACTATATCGTTATAGGTAAAGTAAAACTTTCTCCTCAACTTCCATTTAAAATATGTGTGTGTGTGTGTGTATGTATATATAATAACAGATACTTTATAAGGAGTCGTTACTCACAGGTTAAAAACAAATTAACACAACCAAAACATTTGCTGATCCTTTTCCTTTTCTGACTAGAAGACAGAATTTAAATCATAAAAGCCTCATCACTAGAAATTCAGAAGTGGTAAATCCAGATATTGACTTTTGGACCTGGAAATTTCAATAATTTGTATGCTTCTATTTTTCATTTATAAGTTTCACATAACCCACTGTGGTTTCAGATAGAGCAAAGGAAAGTACAACTTCTCAGAGTGATACAATGAAACAGACTTCAACTCACACAGAACTCTCAATTTATTTATTATATTTAATCATTAAAATACTATTTTTTATCTGGCAAACACGTGGCAGTCCTTACTTCAAGCCAAATAGCAGGCCTGGCTCTGACTCAGAACAATGACCAGCAAGGATCCTCTCGAACAGCACTTTGCAGTTTAGATCCCCAGTCACCAAGCATAGGAAATGGACGCTCAACACACACATCTTCATCCATTCATTTATTCATTCAACTATGTGTTATTCTTATTTTTCATATTTGGAAAAGAAAAAAAATAACAATCCTTACTAATTTATATGTTGTTTACTATGTGTCTGGTCCTGTGCTAAGCATTTAATACATATGAAACTATATGAAGTAGATATAATTTTTGTCCTAATTATAGATGAAAAAATTAGCTTTGAAAAATTTAAATTATATATCCAGGATTACATAGGTAATTCATAACCAGCAAAATGTGTCCATCCTATAGAATGAACAGCACAATAGAATTTTCCAAATCTGGTTAAAAGAAACCTAGTTCCTGAGGCCTAGTCATGTTTTATAGAGAAAAAATATGTTCATGGTCAAATAATTTCTGGAAATACTCATTATCCCTCTTCATCCACAATTTCAGTTATATCACATAAAAGCTGTAAAATATTGCACTGAAAATGTCTGCTCAACTCTTTCAAGTCCATCATAAAACCCATTTTTTACTTTCAGCATATATTAATAGTACCTGTCGTTTACAATACACAGAAAACACTTAGATAAACATTGATCTACAGAAAGAGTTATGATTGTGAACTCTCATTCTGGAGAATGGGAACTGAAGAACAAAGAAAACCATGTATTCTCTATCGTAAGTTTGAAAATAAGAAACCTGTAATTCATTGGAGAAACAGTGAATATTTATCTTGATCCTTCCAATTTAAAATGTCTTGGGGAATGTTGTGAGAGGTTAAAAAAATACTTTGATCACCACTATTTGCTGTGCTCCATTTGATTGTACAGTTGCATAACCTTACACCCTCCTCTGATACCAAGAATATTGTCTTATAAAGGTGAGCTTTTAATTACTTGAAGCGATAGAGGAAAGTGTACCCCTGGCTAATTAACAATCTATCACTACTACCAAAAGCCAAGTTAAATTACTTAGGCCTCTAATAGAGACTATTAGATTTGTCATCTTTGTGTGAAAGAGACTGAACCTTTTTGTGCTATTTTACTTTCACTGTTGTAGCCAAGATTATTGATCTGGCAGATGGTTCTCAGTAAATTCTAAATGGCCGTCTTGTTACTTTAACATTGTACTCTGTCGTAAGCAAGGGTCGAGCATAGAATCCTTTCTTATAGGAATCTTTAAAGACTGAAGAGTTTTGTGAAATAATGGCAAAGAAAGTGAATTTATTATCCCCCTTTCAAAAGGTAAGATTTAATCATTCATCAAGTCCAAAATGATAATGCCTGGCTAAGGAATCCATCCAAAGTAACTGGCATCTTTTTGCTCAATCACTCTCAGAGTTTGGTAGGATTAGTACCATTCTTTACTCCTTGAAGGGTGAGTTTTCTAAGTTTATTGCCCATTACTTTTTTTCTGAAGAGGCTTAATAGCAGCACTCTTCTTTTTATATTTGTGTAGATTCTCTCTCTCTCTCTCTTCCTCTCTCTCTCGGAGGCTAACATATATGGTTTTGCAATTTTCTGCTCCTGTGCAATCATTTGCTTCTCTTTAATCTACACTAAAACAAATGGTAAGTCGTGCCTAAGAAATTATTCTGCAGTGTCTTAAGCATCTTTTCTTTAAAATTTAAGAGAGGGCTATAATGAGGTTCCCACTGTCATGCAGGATAGGTGAATCTGTAATTTCATGACACATTCAGGAATTATTTTCCATTTCAGTGGACTAAAAGAAGTGTTTCTCATTTCTGGAAACCAAGAGACTATTTTCTGGCTTTTTATAAAATGTGTTATGAGTAAATTTAGCTCAATGAGCTGAAGGAAAAAGGGAGAAGTAAGTCATACTGATTGACGAAATGGAATAGAGTTATTTTTTTAAGTGCATTAGGAAGTACTCTTCTTTTTACTCATTACCTATATTTTCTCTCACTATATTAAAAAAAAAAAAAACCTTAATAATGAATGTGTTAGAATCTTTTAGTAAAGAACTGCTTTTTTGAAAGGGGAAAGGAACTCAGAAGGAAAAATAAGTGTAGTTTTTAATAGTTTGGGGACTGGGGGAAATACAAGTGTATCAAAATGTTGTTTTCCTACATTGACAATTAGCATTGCCTTTTATTTACATCATAGAAAACTTTTAAATGTCATTCATCAATTACATTAGCATATTATCAAAACATTATATAGTAAGTGAAAAAACTTCTAAGTAGTGTTTCTTTAAGGTTTTAACATATAATATTTTAAAAAAATAGAATAGTAACTGATTACAAATACATGAAATGGAGAGTTGGTAGAAAGAGCTAAAATATAGCCCTGAAAAAAAGAATTTCAATGTATTTTTACTTTATAAGGTAAAAAAGATCTGAGAATTTTAGATTTTACCTTAATAACTTCTACAATAAGTATGAAATAAAAGCAGAGAGTTTTCATGAAACATACAGAATAAAATATAAAAGTGTATTTTCTATATTTGAATTCAGTTTCTATCCTTTAGATGTGGTATATAATATTTATGGAAAGCACCAAAATATGTTCACTTTTTCTAAAAATCACAACCTACATGTTTCTTTGGCCTATTTACTTACTTACTTACTTATTTATTGATAAGATTTCCTTTATATATTAAGTGAGAATTTGGGTAGAAGATGCACTGTGTATCACAAAACAATCAAATGTTAATTCTTAAAACAGTCAGTGATACATTTACCCTATTTATTATTCTATCATTGTATTCTACAGTTGTCTTTTCACTAACCTTTTCTGTCTGAATTTCTAAAAATCAAAACAAGATTTTAGGGTTCCACAAAATATTTCTGGACCCAAAAATGATGCATTACAGTTCTAGCATTAGAAAGAATTAAAATCTGGTAAAATACCCACGGACTTAATGACAACATATATTTTCATCTAAAATATTATTTTCTTGTTTCATAGGGAGAAGTGTCTAAGAAATTAATGTTTTACTAGTGTAACAGGGAATTTTCCCCTCTCCTATTGCAAACAAAGACTAAATAGCAAAGTAATTGTATTGTTTTTAAGATTGGAAGTTCCTATAGGAAAATATTTCCTTCACAAATTATTTTGATCATTAAAGAAATAATATTTGTACAAATGGTTTAGAAAAACTTCTGGACTAACATCTTAATTACAGAAGGCAAATGATTTTGATGTTGAAGTTAGTCAAATGTTTTTTCTCTACAAAATACCCAGTGATGCCCTAACCCTGTACTTTATTTCACTGAGTTCTGTTCTAAATTTTATCAACTAGGTCAGTGTACAACATCTTTTGTGACCTAAGAAAAACAATGGCTCATTCTGGTCTTTGAATTTCTTCATTGGTAAAATGGGTGGTTTTTCTGAATAATTTCCTCCATTTTGTCAACATGATTCTGTGGAGTTATATGAACTTTGGTTTATTTAAATTCATGTCCAGGTGACTAATGAATTAAGAATAGATAATATTGAAATAGAATGAAATGTTTACATTTATAGTCCACCCAAAACTTCAGATTAAGGTAATACATATTGTACTTTTTCTTCTTCAGCTAGGATTGCTCTAGTTAAGACAACTTTCAGGCCCTGGCTGGTGTGGCTTAATGGGTTGAGTTCTGGTCTGTGAACCAAAGGGTCATTGGTTCGATTTCCAGTAAGGGTACATGCATGAGTTATGGGACAGGTCCCCCTTGAGGGGTGTGCATGGGGCAACCATACATTGGTGTTTTTCTCCCTCTCTTCTTCTCTCCTCCTCTATCTAAAAATAAATAAATAAAATTTAAAAAAGACAACTCTTGGGATTTAGAAATTCATAATTCAGGTATTTTAAGAAAACACATTTTTAATTTGTGTCCACTTTTAGAACATTTTAATGTATATTTTGAGGACTGTAATTGAAGTTATTAAAAACAAATGATCAACACATAAAAGCCCCAAAGGTGGGTGTAAGGATAATAAAAAAAAAATAGCAATTGCTAAAATTTGGGTTTTTGCAGTTTGAATTATTCAGACAAAGCATTCCCTACTCATCTTTAAAGTCACTGGACTAGAGCTATTTTTTTCTCACTTTCTTTTCCTAATTTATATTCCTTGATTTCATTCTTAGAATTATCCATGAACAACTATGGAACAAAGGGACTCATTAAACAAAGTTATTTCACAAAGGATTTGTGGAGAAAAATCTTTAGTATTCATATCATGCTAAACAGAGTCCAAGCAAGATAATTACTCAAAACTAACTGAAGATATTACTAGTCACATTGTATGTCCCAAAATACATCTGTGTAATCTTAATATGATAAAAGAAAAAATAGGGATATCCTTGGACAGCAGTAAAAATAATTCTGTTTCTGTTCAGATGGTCCTGATGTGGTAAGTCATTTAATGATTTAAGTATCAAACTAAATACAAAAATCAGAACTGCATTTATAGGAACACTATAAACTATAAAGTAGTGACATAAAACTTAGGGACCACTTAAAGGTGCTTGAATTCACAAAGGCAGAGCAAGAATACAGAGACTCCAAGAGAAAGTTTCATTAATTGCTCTTATTTAATAGTTATCTTTCTCATGACTTATTACTCTTTTGCCTCTTTTGTTTTGGCTTTCTGTATTATAAGAAAGTAGGGCCAATTTTTGAGATTGTTTACTTTTTCAATTTCAGTTTAAAACAAAAGGAAATGAAGGACAAAAGAATGAAGCATAAAAAAACATCCCTTCAGGCAAATCTTGAACTCACCTTGTTATGTTATTAATGCATTAACCTCAAAGGAATCAATAGTCCTTTGAGGTTAACACATTAGCAAATCTAATCTCTTTTTTTATTTGAAGCTGTTATAAAAATACTAGTTATGTGAACTATGGTGTTAGAATTTTAATTCTCTTGTATTTGCATAGTAACTTAAAGTTTATAATATGCTTTAATATGCATCATTTAGTTTTTATTTTTATCTGTACAAGTACTGTGAGAAGAAAGCAACATGGGCATTATTACCAGATTTTACAGAAAGAAGGGTGAAAATGATAGATTGGGAATTTCTTGCCCACGTTCATGAAGCCAGTAAATGAACCCAGGTTCTATGGATCTAAGTCAATCATATCTTAAGTCTTCCTCTAATATTCCATTGATTATAAGCACTCTTAAAACACACTATAGCCTCAAAGTCCATTTTCCACATATGAATTAATTTTTTTTCCATAAAAAACATTTTCTAAAGGAAAGTGAAGATGTTTCATGGTTTGAAAAGTAAGAAACAAAAGATATTGAATGTCTTGAAAGAAAATCGTTTTTCCCATACTTATTAATAGAAATTTTAACTTTTCCATAGGTATTTTTATACGTTATCCCTAGTACTATTTATCACATTAGCGTTATGTTAAGGCCCACAAATGTCTTTTACACAATGGAATACTATGCAGCAGAAAGAAAGAAGGAGCTCCTACCCTTTGCTACAGCATGGATGGAACTGGAGAGCATTATGCTAAGTGAAGTAAGCCAGGCGGTGAAAGACAAATACCATATGATCTACCATATAAGTGGAACCTGTTTAACAAAATAAACAAATGAGCAGAAAAGCACCAGAGACATGGACCAGAGGGGATTGAGGAGAGCACTAATGGGGGAAAGAGGAGGAACATGTTCAAAAGACCCATGGACAAGGGCAATAGGAAGGGGATTGTCTTTGAGAGTGAGGGTTGGATGTGGCAGGGGAGAGCAACGGGGGGAAATGGGGACAACTATAACTGAACAATAAAAAATAAATGTAAAAACAACTCCACAAATGTCTCTTACACTTTAGTGACAAACACTATGTGTAAACTAGAGAAGGTAAACCATTTTCAGTATTTGTGCCCTGTTAATTTTCCTTGGCTTAATTGATACATTAACTCCTTGTTTAACACAAAGACTAAGCCAGAAGTAACAAAAACTCAAGAGTAGTAATTTGCATATTTTAATATCAAACAAGATTAAATATCAGCTCCCATACTGCTCCCTTTTTTTAATATCATGAAAGTTGAAAAAATGAGAGGGAGAGGAGCTATGTCTTAACAGTATTCCCAGTGTGTGGAGTTTCATGAGTGTTGATAAACTGATCTTGTGTAATTTGTGTTTTCAATAGTTTAATAAATCTAACTCCCATCTTCCAAACTGAACTACATAAAGAAGTCCCTTAATTGATATTCAACCCAGAAATGATTTAAGTTAAACATTACACATATCACAGATTGAATAAAATTATAAAATGTATAAATTTATGGTAGTGTTATACATGGAAATTTTAAGCACCTTCAACTTAATGTAAACTTATCATTTTATGATTAAAATTTAGTCATGGTACTTTCCCAATGCATTGATATAAGTTTCTTGAAGTTATTAAAACTTGGGAAAGTGATTAAGTTTGTCAAAAATATTCAAATGATGCATATTGTGGATTAATGTGACAAAGGAGAATCCAAACCCCACACATACATAACTTTCAGACATTCTATACAGGAAGTCTCCATCCCTAGAAGATATGAAGCCCTAAGGTGATGCTTGGCTAAATAATCAGCCAAGTGTCCTCAGGTGCCATGCAGCGGTTGTTCCGCTGTGGCTCACTGCAGTGTGCCTCAACCCTGTGTTCTGTAAAACCTGGGTAAAGAAGGCAACCTTGCACAAAACACTTAAAAATGGTTCAGTAAGACAAGGAATTCTGGATGGATAGAAGATCATTTCTGTCCATTTATATATACTTATGTGTGTTTTTATATATACTTCTCAAAACTGAAGACTGGCACATGTCAGCAAAATTAATCCAAATTTAATTGTAACTCAGTGAAAAACATCCTACTTGTCCTGGATTAAATAGCATCTCATAATTTATTATACTATAATTTGTTAAAATGGGATATTTAATTAAAAAATTGAAACTAATACATATATGCATATTTATTTTCATATTGATATATGCATTCATATACACATTTCAATTGGTATATAATTTCAGAATAAAATACAATTATAACACAACTAAATATTGTGATTAAAATAAGTTATTGGATAAAATTACTAAAAATTTAGCATATCATCTAGAAATTTGATCATTTATATCACCAATATTTTTGTTATAAAATATTGATAGATTAATAGCTAGAATTTTAATAATGTGGCCTCTCATTATCTCTTATTTTTTATTTGTATACAAATTTAAATAGTATAATTTTATCATTAAAATGATTAGTCTCTTAAGGTCAATTGTGCACTATGTAAATACTTTTCTGTAAATTTATAAGACTTTGTAACAAAATAGATATTAAACCAAAATACAAATGTTTCTTATTTATTTTTTCTAAGCAATGGAAGCTTACTCAAAGCAAGTAAGCTGGCACATAGATTAAGTAAACTGATAATATTTAATAGATAAAGCAGAGAAAATTAATTAAAAACATTTATGTTATAGCTTCATATTCATACTTTGTTTAATAGGCAAGTGGACTACATTTCCATTAGCACAAATAATCAATGTAGAAATAGCCCTGGCTGGTGTAGCTCAGTGGATTGAGCGCGGGCTGGGGACCAGACGGTCCCGGTTCGATTCCCAGTCAGGGCACATGCCTGGGTTGCGGGCCAGGTCCCCTGTGAGGGCCATGTGAGAGGCAACCATACACTGCTGTTTCTCTCCTTCTCTGTCTCCCTCCCTTCTCCTCTCTCTAAAAATAAATAAATAAAATCTTTAAAAAAAAAAAAAAAAAAAAAAAAAAGAAATAGTTATTATACATCTATTACATGTCATACAATATATTCCAGAGGAATATGTTTCTGAGAACGAATAAAATAGACAATAAACTAGACAATAATTTCTGCTATCATGAAGTTTATATTCCAGCAGGGGAAGACAGACAATAAACTATATGTATATAGTTTATATAGAAATGCTTTGGAAAAAATTAAGTGACAGGCCTAGGATATGCTGAATATTGGATGGAGGGTGGTTTGAGATTCTACATGGAATGATCACATAACCAAAAGAGAAATGTCATCTGAGCAAAGACCCGAAGATGATGATAAGCCAAAGAAAAGTATGAACAGAGCATTCCATACAAAGGAAATGAGAAGTGCTAAACTCTGAATTTGGTGTTTGTCTACTATATTCAAAACTGAATGAAGAGTTGTAGGTAGGATTTATTTCTGGGCTCTCTATTCTGTTCCACTGGTCTATTTGTCTGTTTTTATGCCAGTACCAAGATGTTTTGATTACAGTGGCCTTGTATACAGTTTGATATCAGGAATTGTGATCCCTCCTGCTTTGCTCTTCTTTCTCTAAATTGCAGCTGATATTCGGGGTCGTCTGTGGTTCCATATAAATTTTTGGAGTGTTTTTTCTATATCTATGAAATATGCCATTGGTACTTATATAGGGATTACACTGAATCTATAAATTGCTTTGGGTAGTATGGACATTTTGATGATGTTGATTCTTCCAATTAATGTGCATGCATATGTTTCCATTTGTTTGTGTCTTCCATGATAAAATGGAATAAAAATAGCCTCTTCAACAAATGGTGCTCGGAAATCTGGACAGCTACATGCAAGAAAATGAAACTTGAGCACCAACTTACACCATACACAAAAATAAATTCAAGGTGGATAAAAGATTTAAATATAAGCCGTGACGCCATAAACATTCTAGAGGAAAACATCAGTAGGAAAATCTCAGACATTCCATGCAGCAACATCTTCAATGATATGCCCCCTAGAGCAAGGGACATAAAGGAAAGATGAAACAAATGGGACCTTATCAAAATAAAGAGCTTCTGTGGGGCTAAAGAAAACAGTATTAAAATAAAAAGAGAACCAGCCATATGGGAAAACATATTTGCCAATGATACCTCAGACAAGGGTCTGATCTCCAAAATATACAAAGAACTCATACGACTCTACTCCAGGAAGACAAAAAACCCAATTAAAAATGGGCAAAAGGACTACTGGGGAAGATGGCAGCAAGTTAGGAGGAACAGAGTTTACGTCCTCCTACCCACTGGTTGATTTTCTGAGGAACGGGGCAAAAACCCAGCAGTATTCCAACACATATGATGATTGATGCCCAATATTACAGGGGAATTTGAACATTCATACGGTAAGCAGAGAGCATCGGAAGGAAAGGGTCCCCATCGGGACAAGCCTGGGGAGCGGGGTGGGGCTTCGGTCCCAGACCCGGCAGCCGCCCCGATCGGACGCAAGATTCTTGGGGAGGGAGCCAGATTAGGATTTGAGAGTAGTCAGATGCTTGTTTTGGCTGGAGAGCGTAAATAGGTAGAATTATTTTCAGAGAGGAAAAACAGTGGCACTACGTGGCTACTTGGAGAGGCCCCGCTCTCAACAGTCGCGAGGTCGGGTGTGCTACCCGGGATCGGTGCAGGACCCGGGAGCGGTGCACTACCAGGAGCGGTAGGCGGCCGGGATCGGAGGCCCAGGGAACTCAGCCTGTATCACGGAGGGAGAGCAAGGTCGGCCCTTGGCCCGACGAGGCTGGCGCTTCCACCAAGGGGAATTAGAGCCAGTTTGTATCCAGGGTCCGAGGCCTTTCCCAGCCCATACCAGAAGTATCGGAAACAGCTTGCAGTCAGCGAATCTCTGGCCGAGTGCGGCCTGGGACACCGAACAAGGGAAACCGGGGACTGTGCGCACCCGGCGACCCGCGGACCATTCGTACACAGTTCAAAAATACTGGGGACAGTGCACAACAGGGCCTCTTGGGCGCATAATCCAGGGACAAAGAAGTGAGCGAACACTGGCGCACAGCTCAAAAATACCAGAGAGAGTGCCCGACCAGACCTTTCTCCGGGGCTAGCTGGCGCACAGCCCAGGGGTAAAGATAAAAGAGTTCACAGGAGCACTGAGCTCACATCGACAGCTGGGGACAAAGAAGTGAGCGAACACGGGCGCACAGCTCAAAATACCAGAGAGAGCGCACGACCAGGCCTTTTGACCTGGGGCTCGCTGGCGCACAGTACAGGGGCAAAGATAAAAGAATTCACAGGGGCACTGAGCTCACGCATACAGCCGGGGACAAAGCCCTAGCCAGCCAGACCAGGTGCACGCAAGCGCACGCAGGAGCGCGCAGCCCGGCAAGACCAAGCAGCTTTGTGGGAATAGGGCAGAAGCACCCTGTCAAGGGGAGCGGCAGCCCAGAGATACAGACCGCACAAATTCTTGACTCAGAGTGGGGGCCAGACTATCCAGAAAGGGCACGGAGAGAACCTATTAGTTAGACCAGCGGAGAAAAAATAGGCAGTGGGATATTTGCCACTATCAGGTGCACATCAAGACAGTTTGGGCCCAGAAGCACACTCAGGAACTGGGCTGGTGACTGGACAACAGTGAAGAGTGCACCTCAGGAAAGAAGAAAAGCAAAACTGATATCTTCCCAGACGGACGCAGCCTGGCCGGACAGCTTTAAAATCAGAAACCTGGAAGTTTTTTTTTGTTTTTTTGTCTTTGGTTTTTTTTTTTTTTTTTTTTGGTTTCTTCGTTTTGTTTTTTGTTAATTTTTGTTTTGTTTTGTTTTTGCTTTTTTTAACCTCTCTTCCTCTCTGTCCTTCACCATTTTTTAATTCCTTCTTCCTCCCTTTCCTTTAGTATTCCTAGTCCCCTCTCTTCATACCTCTCTCCTTTTTTTTTTACTTACTTTTGTGTTTTGTTTCGTTTTGTCATTTTTTAATTTATAAAAGATAAAAAAAATTTTATTCTTTTTAATTCGGCCCTCCATTCTTT
>PVJI01013158.1:0-48835 GCA_004026765.1 Micronycteris hirsuta | reverse complement strand
TTGAGAGAACCCAGGCTAAGGTGGGACAGTAAGAAAAGTGGGTGGCTGTGTTTCAGCTTTGACTTTTCAATTGAAATTGCCTTCTGAGAGTCTGAACAAAAAAACTCTTTGCTGGATAAATGGGAGCCTGAACTCATTAGGCTCCAAAGATAAGGTGCACTCCCTTCAGCCTGAATCTCAGGTATTCTTAGGAGACCACAAATCTTTGTGGAGGTGTCAAAAACCATCCCTTACAATATACAGGAAGGAGCCCCGTAAAGAGTTCCAACTCTACTGTAATTAAACAACTGACTCCTCTGGAGACACACACATAAAGGTTGGGTACTTAGTGCTCCGAATCCTCACAGTTGTATTAGGCAACTGGGGAGAGAAAGCAAGACAGATGAGGGCTGAATGTAACCCAGGAAGAAGGTGACAGTCCCTTGGAATCCAATCCATAAGCAGCATATTTCAACCCACCACACAATATCGCAGAAATTTGCTCAGACTGTGAAGATAATTTAAAGGGAACTAAAATTAACATGGGAAATTGTGCCTCCAAGGCCAGAAATTCCCAGCTCCTAGCCCCCATTAATACTCAGGCAGATACACAATAAATAGGAAGCTTGTACTTGCATGTACTTTTTACAGAAATGGGAAGATTTAACTAGAAATGATATCAACTTAAGATGGCCAAAATTCAGGTTTTTGGGGGTGCCTAAATTAATTTTTGCACGCAAACTTAGAAAAAATGCTGGCTCTAAAATTAAACCGAATGAATGGGGAGCATATCTTTTTTTTTTTAAAGATTTTATTTTTTATTTATTTTTAGAGAGAGAGGAAGGGAGGGAGAGAGGGAGAGAAACAGCAATGTATGGTTGCCTCTCACATGGCCCTCATGGGGACCTGGCCTGCAACCCAGGCATGTGCCCTGACTGGGAATCGAACTGGGACCCTCTGGTTCCCAGCCCACGCTCAATCCACTGAGCTACATCAGCCAGGGCTAATGGGGAACATATCTTGATTGGAAATTAGAAACTTCTAAGAGGAGCACAGATAAATTCTTTTTTAAAAATGTTAATAAGAAATTTTACAAACTTTCTTTGAACTAAAGAAGGCTTCTGAGGTTAACAAATGCCAACACCCCATTCCTCTCCCTGGCTGTCTAATACACCATGAGCTCCTCCACTACGTTCTTTGCTTTCTGAGCTTCCTTGTCTAGATTTGCCCCCCTCTCCCTTCTTCGTCCCCCTTTTATCTACTCTGTATCTTCTCCAGTACCACTCCCTACTGACCGAGTGGGAAATGAGAATAAGAGTTCAGACAAGAGTAGTGCAGGAATTCTAGCAGCTGCTTTGGAGAAATGCTGGTCTCAGGCAGACAGGAACAATCAATTGTATACATTCCTTGGACTGAAACAGAATTAAGGTATCGGCCTAAAGATTCCCCCAATTGTTGCCTTGGCTAGGTAGCTCATTTAGTTAGAGCTTTGTCCCAAAACACCAAGGTTGTGGGTTCGATCCCAGTCAGGACATACACAAGAATTAGCCAATGAATGCATAAATAAGTGGAATAACAAATTGATGTTCTCTCTCTTCTCTGTTAAATTAAAAAAAAAAAGAAATTTAACTGTTAGAACATGTGATGCTGGCTATTCTGATCTATTCCAATTAGTATACCTACTGGTTTCTAAGAGCAAAGCAACAGAATTACTACATAGGATTTGCTAGGAAATTCTTGTAGAGGAGTCTGTTTTTATTGTAGAAAGCCAGGTCATCTTAAGAAGAATTATCAGAAACTGAAATGGGATTTTAAAAAAAGAAAAGAAACAGAGCAAGCATAGGGCCGCTCCAAGGATGATGAAAGGGCATTTCCCCTCTCTTTACGAATCGTTTAGGAGAAATTAAAATTACTGTGAAAAAGTGTGTGTGTGGGGGGAGTGGATTACTAAGGTTCTTGTAAATATTGAGGTTCTTTATTTGTTCTTAAATCACACCTAAGTTGCCTCCACTCTCAGAGTAAAACTTCTGTGCAAATGGTAGGGATATCTAGTCAACCAATGTCTGTTTTTAAATCAGAAATTGTCCTCTTCCAACTAGGGAAAGTTAAAGAGCAATATATGTATTTTGGTAATCAAATCTGCCCCAACTCACCTGATAGGGTGAGATTTTCTTGAAACTAATGATGCCCACATAACCTTTTGCCAGAAAGGTGAAATGTATTTAGAAATGAGTAAATCAGATATTGAACTAACTTGAAAAATAATAATTTTAAAGGAATCTTCACAAGAGGAAAATAATCTTGAGACTCAACATTTGTTGCAGGATGTTTCACTGCAACCTTGGGCCTTTTCCAGTATAGATATTGGTAAGATCAAGTCAGCCACTTCTATTAAATAACTATTGATAGTACTTTGCCTTTACCTATTCTTCACCAATATCCTTTCAGATTTGATGTAATAGCCCATTATAAAAGATTATTTAAAAAGGGAATTTGGAGTTCCGGCCAAGATGGAGATGTAGGAAGAAACCCTTTGCTTCCTCGCACAACCAAAAGGAGGATAACAACCAATTTAAAGTCAATAAACAACCAAAAGCGCCAGAAAATCAAACGGCATGGAACTCCAACAACCAAGGAATTAAAGAAAAAATCAACCAGAACAACCAGACCAGGACCACGATGGCAGACTCAGAAAAACTGCGGTAAGGCAGCTGAGGGGCACGGCTGGCTGCCGACCTCAGCAGGCTGCGAGGGGAGGGGCTGACCTAAGGGGAAAACTGAGACTCAGAGCTGACTGTGGACTAGGCTGGGGTTGCCACGGTGGGAGTTTCTCCCAGTCTGACACAAGAGTTGAGAGTTCGTTGAAAAGTGTGCTAGAGACCAGCAGGCGAGCTGCACTGGTCCCTCTCTGGTCCCTCCCCCACAGGCAGCACCGGAAGTGCAGCAAACAGGGCTGCCCTGCCCGGGTGAATACCTAAGGCCCCGCCCCCTTACAACCTATCAGCTGCGCCATGACAAAGAAATATGGCCCTACTGAAAGAACAGAGCAAAACCTCAGAGCTAAGCAATGAGGAGATTGCCAACCTATCTGATAGAGAATTTAAAGCCCTGGTCATCAAAATGCTCACAGAACTGATTGAGCTTGGTCAAAAAATGAAAGAACAAATGAAGGGTACCCAAAGTGAAATAAAGCAAAATATTCAGGGAACCAACAGTGACGGGAAGGAAACCAGGACTCAAAGCAATGATTTGGAACAAAAGGGAAAAATAAACACCCAACCAGAACAGAATGAAGAAACAAGAATCCAAAAAAGTAAAGAGAGGCTGAGGATTCTCTGGGACAACCTGAAACGTTCCAAATCCGAATCATAGGGGTGCCAGAAGGAGAACAACAACAGCACAAAATTGAAAACCTATTTGAACAAATAATGAAGGAAAATTTCCCCAATCTGGTAAAGGAAATAGACTTCCAGGAAGACCAGAAAGCCCAGAGAGTCCCAAAGAAGTTGGACCCAAAGAGAAACACACCAAGGCACATCATCATTAAGTTACCCAAGATTAAAGACAGAGAGAAAATCCTAAAAGCAGCAAGAAAAAGGAGACAGTTACCTACAAAGGAGTTCCCATTAGATTATCAGCTGATTTCTCAAAAGAGACCTTACAGGCAAGAAGGGGCTGGAGAGAAGTATTCAAAATCATGAAAGGCAAGGACCTACATCCAAGAATACTCTATCCAGCAAAGTTATCATTTAAAATGGAAGGGCAGATTAAGTGCTTCCCAGATGAAGTCAAGTTAAAGGAGTTTATCATCACCAAGCCCTTATTATATGAAATGTTAAAGGGCCTTCTCTAGGAAAAAGAAGATAAAAAAATATGAACAGGAAAATAACAACAAACTCACAACTATCAACATATGAACCTAAAAGAAAAGAAAAACAACGAAAACAAAAACTAAGCTAACAACCAGCACAGGAACAGAATCAGAATGGACATCACACAGAGGGAGTCCAGTGGGGAGGAGGAAGGGAGGAATATGGGTGAAAAGGTATAGGAAAAAAGCAGCATAATTAGTAGGCATAAAATAGACGGGGAGAGATAAAAAGTGGTACAGGAAACAGAAGACTAAAAGGACTTATATGTACAAGCCATGGACATGAACTAAGGGAGGATGTGGGGGGGTTGAGGGGGCAGGGTGGAGGGGGGATAAAGGGGGAAAATTGGGAAAACTGTAATAGCATAATCAATAAAATACTTATTAAAAAATTAAAAACAAATAAAATAAAATAAAAAGGGAATTTATCATTCCATGTACAAGCCCCTGCAATTCTCTTATCCTTCCAGTAAAGAAAATCAATGCTAAAAAATAGATTTACACAGAATCTCATAGTATAAATGAAATAATTATTCCTAAACATCCTGTGATTCCAAAGCCACACAATCTATTATCAGCTATTACTGTGGACAGCCAATATTTTTCAGTGATAGAGTTATGTAGTGCCTTTTTCAGCATTTCTGTAAAAAGAAAGAAAGAAAGAAAGAAAGAAAGAAAGAAAGAAAGAAAGAAGGAAAGAAAGAAAGAAAGAAAGACTCTCTTGGACAGTAATGCCCCAGGGATACACAAAGAGTCCCACCTATTTCTCCTAGATACTAAATTTGACTTAAATGATGTTAAATTTCCTAGAGATTCCACTCTAATTCAATATGTGGATGATTTACTTTCATGCTCTAGACAGGGGTCTCCAACCCCCTGGGCTGCAGATCTGTATCAGTCAGTGGCCTGTCAGGAGCCAGGCTTCCAGGGAAGGTCGCCAGAGCTCCGCCACCTGCCCCCCACCCAAACCTGAGTTCTGCCTCCTGTTCCCTAACACCCCCATGGAAAAAGCCACCCCTGGTTCCACAAAGGTTGGGGACCACCTCTCCAGAACATTACTAGACTCCCAAAGGACACAATTTACCTATTACAACAGCTAGCTAGCTATAAAAGGTCTCAAAGGATAAGCATCAATTTTGCTTACCTCAAGTAAAATACCTTGGCCATCTCATATCCAACCCTGAAAGACTCAGAGCGATGATATCCTTTCCTCTTCTAAAAGCAAACAAGGCCCTGGTCAGGCACCTCAGTTGGTTAGAACATTGCCCCAATACACCAAAGTTGTCGGTTTTATCCCCAGTCAGAGCACATATAAGAAGCAACCAATGAATATGTGAATAAGTGAAACAACAAATCAATGTTTCTCTCTCTCTCTCTCTCTGTCGAATCAATAAAAAATTTTTTTTAAAACAAAAACAGCTTAAAGGATTCCTGGGTCTGACTGAATACTGTCACAAGTGTATTCTAATTTTTTTTTTTTTTTTATGGCTCAGCCTCTATATGTCCTATTAAAGTCAAAAGGACCTAATCCAATTCAGTGAAACCTAGAAGGGAAACAAGCTGTAAAATCTCTAGAGAATACCTAAATCTCCTGCTCTGGGACATGTTAATTATACACTTTCCTTCTTTCTTTTCACACATGAAAATAAATGAGATGCCTTTGGAGTTCTAACTCAGAAAAATAAAGATCATCAGAGATCTAAGGATATTAGTCAGTAGCTAGACTCTGCTACAGTCATGCTAAGTGAACAGACACGAAGAGATAAAGGCTCTCCTTTAATCACTTATGTCCTTCATTCTGTTGAATCTCCACTGAATTCTCACACTCAACACTTCTGTCAGTGGACTGGCCCTTGCCTTCTGCATGCGGTATTATTTGAACTCGATGTAAGAGTCTTAATCCAGCAACTTTGCTTTCTTTGCGACATGAAGACATCCATGATCTGGGTTTTTTTTTTTCTTACTACCTTCTTGTTTCTAGGAATAGTTTACAGGAAATTCTTATTGGTAATGCTGACTTAATTTGGCTTACAGATAGATCTTTGAAAGACTGAACAGAAATCTTACTGAGTTGGATGTGCAATAACTTCCATGGTGGACATAATTGAAGGTTCTTACTTATCTGCATAGGATCTGCCCAAGAAACATAATTAATTGTTCTAACTTGGGTTTGTCAATTGGCCAAAGATCACATATCCAGTATTTACACCGGCCATGTATAGACACTGCCCTGCCCTGGGTGTAGGTCACAACTCTAGAATGTTGTTGAAGCAGCAGGGCTTCTTAATTTTCTCAGGGCAGCCCGTAAAGAATGGAAAGGAGGTCGCAGAATTATTAGATGTCCTACAAAATTAAAACAGTTGGCAATTATTAAAGTTCCAGTACATTCTAAAGTTGCCACCATGGAAGCAAAAGAAAATCATTTAGCTGATGCTACAGCTAGATGGGCAGTATTAAACAGTCAAATTATCCACACACGAGAATGCTCCTTGCTTCCTATTAAATCAATAAAAGACTCTTTCTTTATTATTCTTTTAATTTAATATTTTTATTGTTGTTCAAGTACAGCTGTCTCCATTTACCCCCAACTCTCCCCTACCCCAGTCCTCCCCATCAATAAAAGACTCTTTTAACGGTTCCAACGGACGGCTGCAGAAGAAAAGAGGGTGTGGGAACAAATCGAGGAAACTGTGTCCCAGGCAAACAGATGGGGCTGGGCCCAATCAGAAACCACTCTTACCTATAGGGGGGTTCAATTACCTGCACTTTAACATGTGCATGAGCTAAAGCATCAGAGGCCTAAAAGATGATTCATAGAATAAACAATGTTCCTACTGCTGTGGCTCGTCAAGTATGTAGTAGATCAGATGTTCTATCTGTCCAAATAGAACCCTGGAAAATCATTCCACAGGTCCTAAGGACATTTCCCACTCTCTTTAGATTCATTTGATGTATGGTCATTGGATTTTATCCAAATATTACCATCTCAAGAATACAAATATGTGTTAGTTATTATTTGTACAGGTTGAGGCATCCCCTTGCAGGAGAGCAACAGCCTTAATGGTAGGTAAATTATTATTGGAAAAAAAATAACTTCCAAATGAGGAATTCCCTCTAAGTTACAGTGACTGAGGCACTCATTTCACTGGGCAAATAATGCAATCCACTTGTAATATTTGGCCCATTCTACAGTATTTTCATTGAGCTTATCACCCCAGTCCTTTGGATTGGTGGAATATACAAATGGTACAATTAAAACTCAACTAGGTAAATATTCAGAAGCTTTTAATCTCCCGTGGCCAAAAGTTCTCCCTGTAGTGTTCCTCAACCTAAAACCTACTTTGGGTAAACATAGACTTTCTCCTTATGAAATAGTCACTATGAATCTGGATAAAGGGACATATGAATCAACCTTACTAAAAGGAGACATTCTCCATTATGATCAAGGGTTCATTAAACAGATTATAGGGACAGATAAATTAGTGACATTCATTTCACAGTATACTCCCAAAAATGAAAACTTCAATGACCGTGACTTACAACCAAGAGATTTTTGTCCATTGGAAAAGACAAAATAAAAGACTCTTCCTAGTTAATTAAAGACTCTCTCCACTTTGTTGGGAGAGACCTTATCAGGTGCCAAGCAGGTGTTACTTCTGCTGAAATAAATAATAAATAAATAAACAAACAAATAAATAATTTTGGACACACACACACACACGTCTATCCAGAAAGCATGCAGTCATGTAATGTGAAAAACAGATATTTATTAAAGAAGATACAAGATATAAGAAACATGGTACATAGGATAATGACACCTTAGCCCCTTTCAAAGTAGGCACTTTGGGACCTCACACAGTTCTCCCAATCGCCATCTGCTATCCCATTGTATTTTCTTGAATCTCATCAATGGTCTGAAATATCTTCCCTTTCAAAGATGGTTTTAGTTTTGGGAAAAGCCAGAAGTCACAGGGCACCAAATCTAGGCCGTAGAGGGGCTGAAACACCTGGGTGATTTGCTGTTTCACCGAAAAACTCTGCATGAGACACAATGAATGAGTGGGCGTGTAGTGATGAAGCTGCCAATTGTCAGTTTCCCATAGCTGCGGCTGTTTTTGTCGTATTGCATCTCTCAGCCCATGAAGAACACTGAGGTAGTGCTCCTTACTGTTTGGCCTGGTGGGGCCTACTTGTGATGAACAACACCTTTGCAATAAAACACACAGTTAACATGGTCTTGATCTTTATGTGAGTTTGCCATGCCTACTTGGGCGTGGAGAACCAGACGACTTCAATTGGGACGACTGCGCCTTAGTTTCTGGATCACAGCCATAGACCTTCCATTCATCTCCGATTACGACCTTCTTGAGGAAATCTGGTTCACTGGTAGCAGTTTGAATCAAGTCATTAACAACTGCAGGACATTGTTCCTTCTGCTCTGGTATCAGAGGCTGTGGAATGAATTTTGCCACAACACATTTCATGCCAAGATTCTGCTTCAAAATCTTGGACACAGTAGTTTTTGGAATCCCCAGATCAGCTTCTAGTTCTCACACTGTCAGTCACCCATCTTTGTTGATTGTAGCCCGTACTCGTTCAACATTCTCAGGTGTTCTGCTTGTTGCAGGTCTTCCAGAATGTGGATTCCTTTTAACTGATTCTCGACCAACTTTGAAGCGTTTGTGCCACACTTTTATTTGCACTGTACTCACTGTATTGTTCCCAAAAGCCTTTGAATCATCTGAATAGTTTCCACAGAGGAATGTTCAAGCTTAACGCAAAATTTGATGCAGATTCATTGCTCTACTCATTCAGTCGTTTTGAATGTGACTGCCACCCAGTACACATGCTCACTCAATGACATTAACAACGCCCTTACTAGTACAGTGAAGTTGTCATTGTTCACACATGTGCATTCCAGTCCACTGTCCTTGGCTGCCAGGTTACATTGATGTTGTGCAAAGTGTTCTCATTATATTAACAATGGTTGGACTTTTTTCTGGACTCTCTCTCTATATGTATATATGTGTGTATATATACATATACATATATATACATTTATATATAAACATATATATTTATCCTCACCTGAGTATATGCTTATTGATTTTAGAGAGAAGGAGGGAAACATCAGTCAGTTGCATCTCCTATGACTGAACTCACAACCCAGACCTGTGCTGTTACTGAGAATTGAACCCCTAACTTTTTTTTATTGTTGTTCAATTACAGTTGTCCTACAGAAACCCCACATTTTTGGTTTCTGGGACAATGCTCCAACCAACTGAGCCACACTGGCCAGGGTGGGATGTGTATATTTTTAAGAGAAGTTAAAAGGAAGTAGTTTGTCTTAATAGGTTGGTTATTTCTGAGTGAGTAGAGACCAACTAAGAAGAACAAGGGAAGTTGTAGATAGTGGAAAAGGAATACTGAGAAAGGAATTTTATGTATAAACACTAGAACCCAATTATGAGAATGTGCTTACTCCCTAACCCAACAAGGACAACTAACTATATTAATTCAGATAGAAGCTGAAATGACCATAAAAACTTGGCCCTTTATAACTGCTGCTGAGACACGGGAAATTTACTTATGAGACTCTTACTGTCTTCCTGGCCTCTAGAATTTTAGATGGTAATTGTAATTTACAGCATTGTGTTCTTACAGCCTCGGCCCCAAATAAACCTTAGGGTTACAGCTTCCAATTACACAACTAGTGGGAATCAGACGAATAATGAACAGCACTTGCATGCTTCTAATGGGAAGTAGATGAGCCATATTGAATGGGTACTCATCTTATGGTCAGACTGTGAAAACTGAAAAGGTATATGGTGTGCCCTCAAACTATGAGTAAATGTTATACTAGATGCAAAATACAGAGATGTGAGACAGACAGCAAAAC
Organism: Micronycteris hirsuta; assembly: GCA_004026765.1. NCBI lineage: Eukaryota > Metazoa > Chordata > Mammalia > Chiroptera > Phyllostomidae > Micronycteris > Micronycteris hirsuta. The sequence continues at coordinate 39,086 of PVJI01013158.1, read as the reverse complement.
CTGGGTCAAAACAGCTTATAAGTTAGAAATTACCCAGAATGTTTTTCTTAGTAAAGGCCCATAAGGTCTGACTGTCCCCCTCCCTTTACTTGATTTTCTCTTTGGAGAAAATATTCGGCCTGGACTTCCCTCCAAGGTTATGGTCTTGCCCCATCCCCACAGGTCCACTGTTCAACAAGACAAATGGTGACACTGAGACTTCCCAGGAATGAGCCTTCCTAGCACATGGGACCTTGTTATCTAACCAAAAGGTCAGTCATCTGTGCATCCTTCAGGTTGATTTATGACCAAAAGGGGTAAATGTGCACAAAAAGGGGACCACATACTAAACCTGACAAGTTCAGGGGAGGCCTGTGTAGCAGGCTTACAAATCAGAGACCTAAAGTAATCCCAAGGGATGGCTTGAAAAGAAAACTTTCCAACTAAAGGCAGTTTATGGCTGGTGGTCATGTTCTAGGGCAGTATCTTACCTGACCAAGTTCGATCTTCACCTTAACCAAGCCTGTCTATTGTCTTTTTGCATCTCCTGTCACATATCTGATAACAAACCTTTGGAATATCAAAGTAATTTCCTTTTGTCCAGACCCCTCAAAGCACAACCACCAAACCAGAGCAGAGACCTCACATCCTCTCACTGTTATTATTATCATGCTAATTGTTAAATGTTACCTATCCTAAACCCACCAACATATGTCTATTCCTTTTACGTTTTATGCAATCTCAGAGATTTCCCCACTTTGCTTTCTCCTGCTTCCCTAATCTACCACCAATGAATTTCATGTAACCCCCTTATGTCTTCTCCTTTGATTCTGATGTATAAGATAAGGTGCAAAGCTACTATTCTCTGGAGCATTTTCTCAATCTGTTGAGATTTTTCTTCCCAGCAAGAGTCACAATTTGGCTCAAATAAACTCATAAAAATCCTTACAGATCTGGATGTTTCTTATATTGACATTACATCAGTGTATTTAATTTCATTTCTCTGGATCCTCATTAATTTTCTCCTTCTCCACTTCCACAGGCAGATTTGTGAAGCTTGCTGGCTGCCCTGGTATTTCTGTGAGTTTCTAATTATGTTTCTAACCACTATTGCTGCCTACCTGTTGATGCTGTTGGATTCTGCATGTAACTACTCATGCTGTTATAGCTGCATTGTGAATTAGAATTTTCATTCATGTGAAACTGATAGTTTTCCAGGGGTGGTGGATTCCATTTCATGCTTTTTGCCTTAAATCCTGCATTACTGGATACCCAGTTTTCCATTTAATTCCATTTCCTGCTCACAGAGGTGTTTTGTACCTCTCATACCTTCAACATTTCCTTTCTGCATTCTCTTGGCAAGTGATTTTGTCTCCAATTTCACTGAGAAAACAGAAACAAACTGAAGAGTAGTAGTAGTTGTTGTTTTTTTTTAATCTTTCCAGCCGAATCTACCAGCCTGCCTGGCCCTGTGCCGACACATTTTGCCTTTCTCCTGTTACTACAGATCTAAAGCTAACTCTCCAAGCCCTACCACCAACCCTCTGGCTTGTCAAATAGGTACTTTGGTCCTATAATCAAACTTCTCTTACACTACCAGTTCCTCCCTCTCTACTTCCCATTGTACAAGGAAATACACATTTCAGGACCCCATCTCTCCTGCTACTACTTCGTTTCTCTGCTTGCCATTTCAGCAATGCTTCCTTAGCTACCATTGCTCTGTGACCATTCATTAGGCTTTCCCCTCCTCGTTCCTCTAAAGCCACATTTATCAAGGTGACCAATGACCTTGCTCTTGCCAAATCCAAGTTCTCAATGCTCTGGAACTCTGAGTAACTAGCATAGGACACAATTTGAAACAGGCTGAAACACTTAATAGTACACTGGTCTTTCAGGACACTACATTTTCCTGCTTGTCCTTCCACTCACTGGCCAGTCCTCATTCTCCTTTGCCAAACTCTCCTCCTCTTCCTGAAGACTAAATATTGTGACACCCCCGGGAACTTGTTCCTGCAGGTGTTGGGCATGGGCTGACAGTATTACCATCGCTTGAGAGCTTGTGGGATGCAGCATCTTAGGTCCCACCCCAGACTTACCTAATTAGAGTCTGCATTTTAATAAGATCCCCCCAACCCCAGGGGATTTGGCTGCACAATAATGTTTGAGAAGCCCTGACTGGTGTGGCTCCATTAGTTGGGCATCATTACACAAAGTGAAGGGTCGCCAGTTCGATTCCTGGTCAGGGCACATGCCTGGTTGCAGGTTCAGTCTCTGGTCGGGTGTGTACAAGAGGCAACTGATCAATGTTTCTCTCTCACATCAATGCTTCTCTCCCTTTCTCTCTCCCTCTAAAAATAAATAAATAAAATCCTTAAAAAATAACATTTGAGAAGCACTGGATGAGTGCTCAGTTCTTTCTCTACTGTGTCTACACCAGGGTTTCTAGCCACTGCACTGTTGGCAGTTTGTGCCAGGTAATTCCCCTTCACAAGGAGCTGGACTGTGCACTGGTGGGTGTTTAGAAGTTTCCCTGTCACCCTCCCTTACCAGTAGTGACAACCAAAAATTCTGCAGAAAATGCCTAAGGTGAAAGCAAATGGTGAACCAGAAAAGCATCCATTGGAGGAAAACAGGCTAAAACAAATAAAAGAGCAAATCAAAGGTTAATTGGCCTGTAATCACTCTTCTACACTCTAGGGCTGGGAAAGACATTTAATCAAAGGTTCAGTAGAAGTTATGTGCAGATGATCAGCCTTACTCTTATCAATCTCATTAAGGGTCTGTGGTCCAGGGCACATCTATTCTCACCCACCCAGGATCTGTTTCGTCTTCTGGTAACAGCACTCTGGCTTTCTACCTACAACCATCCACCTCCCTTTGAGGTTCGGTGTGTGAGTAGAGTTACCCGAACTCCCCCTCTCCCCCACCCCTTGGTTTTCCCCAGGAATAAGCACTAGTTCCAGTCCTAGCTAGTTAGTATGTCTCACCTTGGTAATGGTGATTGGTCTGAATTGGCCCAGTAACAGTCAATCCCAGGACCTGGGAAGGTGTACTGAGAAAGGTAGATGAGGTGCCTACTGGCATGTCACTCTAGCTGGTGACATGTAAGCTTCGAGCTGTTGATGACCATATTCCCAAGCCTGGGAACAGCCTTTCTGAGGATAAAACCAACCCAAGGAAAGCAGAGCCTGGAGACAAAGAGGTGATGTAATTTGAGCCCCTGGATACAGCTGTGTCTGGGTTTCTCATTTATGTAGGTCAAGAAATTTCTTTTTTATCTGAAGCCAAATTAAATTCGGGGTCTATAATTTATACCTGAAAGGGTTCTAACAAATACAGAAGGAATGAATGAAAGGAGGCAAAAAATGAAATTCATATTTGTTACCTTTTTGCTGTTTTCTGTGAGCCACTGAATTCTCTGTTGATAAAGTCCAATAGCTCTGTCAAAAACCAGAAAGATTCATTACTCAAGGACAGCGTCATCCCTGAGCAACAGCCACTTACATGGGAGGAAAGCATGGGTGGAATTATTTTTTAATGTGTCTAAGTTTTGGGGAGAGAATAAGGCAGATTTAACAGCGAAAACTGAAGGTACTTGTTTGCTCGGGGTGCGCAATGGAGGGGCTGTGAGAAGAGCACTGTGTGGGTGCTGCTCCTTGGTGGTGCCGTGCACACTACGGGCAGCTGTGGTTTGGTGGGACGAGAGTGAGCACCGCGTGCCAGCAGGGCAGTGGAGGGCGGGGGTGTTCTCATGAGGAAGGTGGAAGAACACTCTTGCTTTTCACAAATAGGTCCTTTCAGGGGAGACTTCCAAGTCACCTGGGGATGATCATCAAGGCATACGTGAGGCAGTTCAGCAGCACTTTCTCAGTGTATTGATGAACAAATGAAACTTAGTTTCCAAAATATAAGTTGCAAACAATTCCAATGGCTGTTTGGAGACCAGCATGGAACAGTTGCTCAACCTAAAGACTCAGTCACTGGAGTATAAGTGACTAGCCCTCATTGAAAGCTGTTGAGATTTGGGGGCCTAGGGAAGGGCAAGGCAGGCCTTTGGATATGAAATCATGGGGCAGGGGGTGGTGCGTAGTTTTCAGGCACACACGAGTATAGAAGGGCTAAGAGTATGAGCTTCACAATGAGACAGATTTGTCCTAGAGACCCAGCCCTGCCATTTACTAGCTGGGTGACCTTGGACAGGTGTGGTGACCTCTCCAAGTCCCAGTTTCATCATCTCCAACACTATGACAACAATGGGACTTTATCCAAGTCAATCTACTTGAAAATCAATTTGCCAAATGACCAATTAACTGAATGACTTGAACATTCCTTAAAATGCTGGATTCACAATTAAACCAATCAACCAAAATATTGCAGAACTCTTTAAAAACTATTTAAACCTTCCAACTACAAATTACTATAAAATTGTTTTGTCAAAGTATGTTGATAACTTGGGCAAATTAGTCATTTAGCAATTGAGATTTAGTTAACTTTAGAATAATACTATATTTCAAATTGTTCTGAGGACTGAGTAAGATAATGCATACAGCCCCTAGTAGAATCCCTGACACATTAACAAATGTCAGTTATTAGTATTATTATAGTTTTGTGGGTGAACTCAGGCAAACAGTAATCGTGGGTCACAGACTGCATAGCCAGGATGGAATGTAGACATATGCGACCACAATCTGGTTTTGTTACAGGCAACCTCCGTGCTGCTGAACCGCAGAAACACCTCCCGCCTGCAAAAGCGGGGGTGGGGGTGGGGGGGAATGACGTACAACCTCCGGGTTTTATCTCTGAATGTTCTTGTACTCTGTAACCTTCATCCCAAACCTCTGTGCTCTGTTCTTTGTCTCCCAAATAAGGTAGCTAGACTTAACTTCCGCTCCTGGCTCCTGTAATCTGCTTTTGCCACGTAGTTTCCCACCCCTGCCTGTACTGTATATAACAGACTACCTCTCCTTTGTTCGGGGCTCAGAATTTGGAGTTGGAATCTCTCCTCTGAGCCCGTGCGTGTAATAAAGGGTCGTACCCCACCACTCTCTTTGTGCTGGTGTGAGATAATTTCCTGTAACAGTTTGGGAGTGGGGAGCCCGCATATTTTGACACAAAAGCGTGAACCCAATCCATTGGTTGCTGAAATTGGTCACTCTTCACAACTGCACATCAAATGAGGCTGTGAGGTTTTATGTGTTTATCCAAAGAAATCATCAATTTCAGAAAGCTGAGAAAAAGTGGTATGGTCCAACTTCTTTATGTGAGAAAAAAATGAAATTGGGTCTAGAAGTGGGGAAAGACCTGCCCAAAGTCCCACAGAGATTGTCATCTGAACAAAGTGACTTTCAAGCTGCTGAAAGGTGGTAATTCTTGAGTTCTGGGGTTGCTGGGAGGACACTGAAAAACATACTTACTCAGAAAGCTTTGCTTCAAACTGATGGATGATCTGGGGTGAGAACTGCATTTTCTTCACGGCACTGCTGTCCTCCTCCCTGAAGAAGCAAAGCCTAAGAAGGGGCCTCTCTGGCCCAGGGAGCAGGGATGTCACTGCGGGCTTAGGGTGAGGGAGTGGCTTCAGACTTACAGCACAGCTGTGCCCTGATGGATCAGGTCAGCCAAGGTGAGCTTCTCAAACTTTAAACTGTGAGTTGAAAGCCAATTGTGCGCATCATCCCACGCAGAGGGCTGGGTCTCCCATTCCCGTAGCCTCTGTGAGATGGAGCCAGAGTCAAACAAACAGCCGTGGAAAGAGAGAGTGAGGCTGAGGACATTCTAGGTGCCAGGCTCTCTCCACACAGGTGCCCAAGAGCTGCCAACTCTGAAGGTCTTACCTGAAAGCAGTCTGGTCAAGATCTCACCTTGCTGAAGGAACAGAGGAACATGGAGACCTGTGCTCTGGGCCAGCTGTCTTGGAAGCCCAGTTCCCCTCTCTCATCTCATATCTAACAAGCAGCTGGACAATTCAAGGGCCACTCAGCATGGCCTGCCTGTGAGAGACTAAGTCTGCATGCACAGAGCAGCCAAACCATACTTGACAATGGAACTCCAACCCACAACCTTTGCAGAAACTGGCCTGCAAGGGTCAGGACTTGGTCAAAGATGCCAGCCTTCCTATTTTTGTACCTCTGCTTCCAGCTCAGGACCAAACAAAAAAAAAGTCCTGTGTGCCTGTGAACCAATCACATGGGATGCCTGGCTTCTAGTTAGGTGCCTCCAGCTTGCCTCTGCTGACAGCTTCCTCCAGCGCACACCTGGAGCCTCCCTTTCTTCACTATAAAGCTTTCTCACTGCCCTGCCAGCCTTTGAGTTTCTGCCAAACACAAGTGTTGGTGGCTGACTCTATTGCTAGAGAAAACTCTGAATAAATTCCCTGTTTGTTTTCATTTGGGTGGTCGCTATTTATTTCCACCTTGCCTTCTCTATGTCATTTCAGGTGGATGAGTTTTGCCTCCCTATCTGTCTGATGGTCCCCAACAAACACTCACTGACTAACGGATGAAGAAATGGGCTTATCCCGTCCATTCCAGAGGCTGGAAGCAGTAGCAGCAGGCGACAGCTTTAGAGGAAGAATTTTCTAGCCCACCACAGAAGTCTGCCCACGAAATGGACTATGCCCCCTTACCTGTACCTAGTGACACCTGCATCACTCGCATAGTGCTAAGCTCAGAATGTGGGTGAAGTTGAAGTTATTCGTGGTGAGCATTCAATATTGGTGATGCTTTCTGGGGGCCAGAAGGTAGAGAAAGCTGACCTGAGGCTCTGAGTCCACTGTACAACTCTTCTGGAGGCTGGCATTTCTTCCATTCTCCAGTGAGTGTTTCTGAGCCCTCCTCTGAACTAGGCACTGTTCCTGGTGCGAGAGCTACAATGGAATAAGATGCTAGAACAAGATGGAAATGTTCTAGCCTTCTTGGAGCTTACATTCTAGTGTGGATGAATGGACAGTAAGGAAAAAATGGAAATCGATGTACATAATTCCAGAAAGAAACTGTTCCATTAAGAAGACTGAACAGGGAAATGTGATAGGAAATGACTGGGGTGGAGAAGGGGAGGTCGCTTTATCCTCTCTGGGCCAAGATCTAGCAGTTCAGAAGAAGCCAGCCCTGTGCATAGCTCGGAACACATGTTGCAGTCGGAGGAATGGGGTTTGGGGTGTGTGTGTGTCAGAAGGTTTGAGGACAGGAAGGTGCCCTCTGTGGTTGGAGTGAGGAAAACACAGGGCACTGCGATAGGAGAAGAGGCTGGAAAGGTGTGCAGGCCTGGATCAGGCTGGGATTTTACAAGAGTTTCCAGCACAACCATTGCTGTCCATGTGATACAAATTGACCTTAAATGTTGCCAAATTTGGCCATAACTCATTCAGGGCACGGCATGGCATCGTAACAGGAGGCCAGCTCAGTCCCATGGTGAAAGAAGCCGCCCTCCAGCATCTGATGACTGTGCAGTGGGCCTGGAGCACCATTTAACCCACTGTCTAGATACAAAGATGGCTGCAGCTGCTCCTGGGCATCTGCTTGAACCCTAAGTGGGTTCTGCTTGGGCTTGCGTTGTCAGGACTTTTGTTGCAGTGGGCAAGGTGGTGGACGAGAAGTTGGAACCATCCACTGTAGCGGACTGAGCTACATGGGATAGGACAGGAGACACAGGGAGAGGAAGAGTAATAGGATGCACGAAGAGTAGGAGAGAAGGGAGTGTGGTACTGTTTGGAGATTTCAAGTCCATTTGTTTATGAGTCATATGAAGTTGTTTTTTTTTTAAAGATTTTATTTATTTATTTTTAGACAGAAGGGAATGGAGGGAGAAAGAGATGGGGAGAAACATCAATGTGTGGTTGCATCTCACGTGGCCCACCTGGGGACCTGGCCTGCAACTCAGGTATGTGTCCTGACTGGGAATCGAACCGGCGACCCTTTGGTTCGCAACCCATGCTCAATCCACTGAGCTACACCAGCCAGGGCCATATGAAGTTGTTCTGATCTAAGAGTGAAGCTGTTTACATTGCAGAACCTGCGTCAAGATGTTGTCATGACACCTGCTATTCTTGGTCAACAGTAGCTCAGTGGATGATGGGCACTGCTGGATGTTTAGCAATAAGGAATGTGGAAAAGTAGCTACAGCGATGGGACATTTAGTCTTTAAATGCAAGTCTGCGAGAACTCACCGAGAGTGCTCAGTCTGGGCAAGGGGACTCAGCTGACCTACCCAGCCCTCTGACGACCTTAGGCATTAGCTCCTGTCTTGGTGAGATGACTCTTTACCAGGGATGGTAAAAACCATGCAGCAAACCCAGGAAGGAGATTATCTTGCCACCCACGTTGTGCCATCATTCCCTAGCAACATGCTCTAACAACAAGAAACTTTCCCTTTGCCCTGGCAGCCAATGGCAGCTCTTGGTTAACTAAGCTGACTCTCTGAGAACCAACTCACCAACTTGTAGAAAGGTACACCTCCACTGAATTTGGACTTTATTTCCCCTAAATTCTGTTTGCCTGAAATAACTGTATTTCATTTGAAATATGTTATTTCTTTATTGGCTTATTAAGAGACATTATCCTGTTGCTACTGGCTTGTGAAATTATTAGAATTCCTGCAGTGAACCTGTGTTAAATAAATGACTGGTAATGACAATCTGTTTCTGAGCATAAATTTGCTGCCCAAACCAATGGGGTTCTCCACGTACTAGCTGTGTGATGCTGAGCACGTCTTCCTTTGCCTGTAAGGTGGGCATCTGAAGCTTTGGTACAGAATAGGGCCTTGAGTGTTTCTGTGTAAACAGTTCTCACCAGCAGTGGAAGGTAACCACAACACAAAGACAACAACAATAAAATGCTCCTATTATGTTCCGGCAAGAGAGTATTATACCTGAAGTTTTATGTCCAAGGCCTACTTTCTCTGTTTCAAAAGGAAATTGCAGATGTTAAAGAAGTGTGGAAAATACTAGCAATTAAAGCAAACATTTAAATAGCACTTATTATGTGTCGAACACTTTCCATAAATTAACTCATTTAATTCTAAAACGTAGGTTCTAACATTAACCCCATTTTACTGACAAGGAAATTGAGGTATAGAAAATTTAAGTAATTTGCCCGGAGTTACATAGGTAGTAATGGTGAAGCTGGGATTCAAACCCAAACAGAAAAACTCAACCCATGTTTGTGATCACAATATATACAGTCTTTAAATCAGCACCAAACTGTGACTACCTTGATTAGGAACTGCGAGAGAAGAAGGGACTGAAAAGATCACATTTCTCTGCTAATCAGTGTCCTGTATTTGAACTGCCTAAGGCCATCGTCCATCTGTCTTGCAGTTAGGGAAACACATGAAACGCTGTCAACACACGGACACTAGATGTCGCCCTTCTCATCTTTCAGGACTCACCTTGGTCGATGATAACACCAAGCAAGGCCCACGCAACCCACCTTTCTTCCACTTTGCTTGCATTTGAAATGATCCATCGGGTTTTGGAAAGTTGATTTTGTATTTTTAATATTTGAAGATTCACTATTAAATACATTCTGGATTTTTAGTGTAGAGCATAGTGATTGCATTCTAAAGGATGAACTTTTCAAAGAGAATAGTTAAGATCTTTGTATTGGGGTGCTTCCTCTTTCTTGCTGCCACTCACTTGTGAGGCATAGGAGGCCCCGACTGTGCCTGATAAACTAGGACTGGTCCTTGTACACCTGGGAAGTCGTGTACTTATATTAGATGAAATAAAGATATATCATCAATATCTGAGGTCATTGACAGAATCCCTCAGAATCTCAACTCTAGTGACATTTCCTCATTTTCTTTTAATTAAACTTGCTTTCCCATAAGTGCCCATGCTCAGAAAAGTAAGACATGACTACTTTCCTGATTGTTTAATTGCCAGCATTAAAACTGTGTTGTTTTGCACTGATATCATTTCACAGGTGTGATATCTAAACTCCAACATAGATTAGATGGTTATGGGCCAGGCCTGCAACTGGCCACCTCTGAGGACAACCGTTTCTATGGTAAAAAGAATTCTGAGTTTTAGACAATCCACTCACCATCTTGGGAAGATGGCTCACACATTGAGAGTCAGCCTAAAACACAGTCCTGGGTATTCGGGAGGCTAGTTCTTCTTCCATAACTCTCTTGCTCCAGCAGCAATTAGTGAAACTGATTTTTAGATTTAGATTTAGGGAGTCCTAAAAATACAAATCTCAGGAAGGGGAATTTTAGAAATCAATTTCTTAGACTTCAGGCTTTGATAGTGTGGACAGTCTTCTTCACAAGCTCCCGAATACTTCATGATATGCTCAAGAGAATTACAAAATTTCTATAAACAGCATAGACATTCTTCAGTCACTTCTAAAGGCAAGGGATTCGATATAAATGCTTAACTAATCTTTTTCAGTCCTGGGATCCTATGTGAAGAGAATACCCAGAGTTGGACACATTCTGTGCTCCCTCGCTATGATTTGTAAACACTGTGATTCAGTTAAAGCACAAAGGTTTTTACCAGTAAGTCTTGTGTCTGATTAACATGTGTAACTAGCAGTCCATCGTCTGGATTTTGGCCAAGTTCACTGACATCCTTCTGGTTCAATTGCTTCTTTGGGTCTCTGTTTCTCTTTGTGCTACAAAACAAAGTGATCTGATCAATGTCCCAGCACTGGATGCTGATTCCACAGTGACAATGTCTCTAAAAACATTTTTATTTCTGTGCAGTAAATGGGGAGGGTTCCTGTAGAGTCCCAATAAAATGTGATCTCCAGGTTCATGAGAAATTTTACTCTATTGTTCTGGTGGATCACTGGAGCCTTCAGGTATGAGATAGTGAAATGACAAGTTACCTGTCTCACTGTAAGGCAGGTATTCTCCCCAAAAACTCCCCAGGGCAAAATATTATTGTCACTGTTTTTATTTGCAAAATCAGAGAGAAGCTTACCGGTGATTTTCTAGATACTTATTATCTTGACCATGAGAGGCATTGCTAGTTTGTGTAGCCATTATAAAGACGTTCAGTGCTTGTTCTCCTAGGGAGGAAAAGAATTCCAGAGAAGAGAAGGGTCAGTGCGGCACTGAGATAATAGCCTTGGGGTTCTCTATATTCAACTCAACTCTCCTCTAATCCATCCAATAAATACTTATCAAACACCTATGAGGTATCAGGCGTTGCGTTAGTGCTGAGGATATAATAGTGAACAAGATAATGAGGGTTTCTCATTCTTGGTCCTTTTGACTTTCTTGGTTGTGAGGCTGTCCCGTGCATTGTAGGATGCTTAGCAGCATCCCTGGACTCTGCCTATTAGATGCCAGTAGCACCCCCGCCCCCAAGTTGAGACAACCTGCAATGTCTCTAGACATGGCCTGATGTCTCCTGGTAGCACAAGCACCCCCGGTTGAGAACCACTAAAGCTAGATGCTGTTCTTGTCCTTTGCAGAGCTTGATTCTAGAGGGGGAGACTGATGTTTAAAAAATTAAATATATTAATTACAAACTGTAGAAAGAGCTATAAAGGAAGTAAACAGGACAGCATTATAGTGATCAGGAAAGGGTTCTACTTTGCATAGGTAAGGTGGGCAGTGAAGGTGTCTTTTGAGCTTAGACCTTCTTGAAAGATGAAAAGGAGGTGGCTGAGTTAACAGTACAGTGAGGGCTGCATGAGGCACAGAGGACAGTAACTGACCTTAGCGATTCTGAGAAGGAGGGGAGAGGAAACACTGAACTTATTTCTCTGAGAACTACATCTGCACTTAAAGGGCTGAGTCCTACAGCCCGCCCCTCACAGCTTATTGAATCAGTGGTAGACATGTATCCAAGACGGATCAATTAGATCCTCTGGGAATTGGAATTGAGTTGTGGGGCCACCATGTCCATTCAGAAGCCAGAAGAGACTGTCCTCAGAGAAAAGTAGAGTTAGTGATCGTTACCGGCTTTGGTTCCTGGGGCCACTCTTTCACACTCTGCTGCGCCTTCTCAGTCTCCTACGCAGGCTCCTCCTCCTTTCCTGAGCATTTTAAGTCAGGGTTCCTCGAGGCTAAACTGTGAAACTTTTCCTCTTTTCCTAGAGGATCTTATCCTTGTCCATGGCTTGAACTACCACCTATATGCAACAATGACTCTCAACTATGTGTCAAAAGCCCTGATCTCTAACTCCAGATGTGGGTGTTCATCAACACTGGACATTTCCATCAGGAGTACCTCAAATTCAACACGGCAAGACTGAATTCATATTCTCTACAAACCCATTGTCTTTTTATTCTCTAGTTTAGGGAAAAGAATCACCATCCATCTATTTGTGAGTCAGAAGCCTAGGAATTATTCTTGACGCCTCATTCCCCATATCCAATCCATCACCTGATCTTGTCTGTCTCTCCACTTATCTGTGTCCACTGACATTTCTCTTTTCCAGACCGGTCATTTCTGCCATAGATGTCACTAGACGCTAACTGGCCTCCCTATATGCCCTGAGACCTCTCATCCAATCTCTTCTCCTTACTAAAGCCCAGATGATCTTGTAAAGACAGAAATCCAATGCCACGTCTCTTCTCCCTACTGCTTAACACTATTCAGAGACCTCCCCTCATTTCTAGGATAAAGAGTAAGACCCTGTGATGGCATCTGAGGCCTCGTGTGGTCTGATAGCTGCCAACCTACCCTCCAGCTCTCCCCTTTCACCACTGTGACCCGCTCTGTGTGCACAACACCCTCCCCCTCACAGGAATGCTGCACTTCCCTCAACCACAGGCCTTTTCATGTACTGCCTTTGCTCTGGAACAATCTTCTTGCAACCCACTGCTCCTTGAAACAGCAGCCCAAATGTCACTTCTCTGGGACACCTTCTCCAGCATCCCACTTTATTCAGGTTCCTTTGTGCTATATAAACTTTCAGAGAACTATGTTCCTTTCCTTCAGCGCACTTTAGAATGATACATTCATTAGTGTGATTTTTAAGAATTGGTGTCTCTCTCCCATTAGGTTGTAATGGACATGAGAACAGGAACTGGCAGATGATAAGTATTTCGATGTGGGAGGTGACGGGAGAGAAGGAAGTTGAGAAACTGCCTTGGGTCTTGAATTTCTATTACTGATCCCAGGCACTTGTGAGAACTGACTTCACTTTCTGCTGTCAATCTACTCATTGAGTATTTTATTATTTGCAACCAAAAAAATACTGGCAAGATATGGCAGGTGAGAAACTCCAAACAGAGATACAGCTCGAACATGAGTGTGCATTCTTATGAAATCATTAAGTAGCCTAATGATGTGGCAACATCATTTGCTTTTCTCTTTGGGGTCTTTAATCCTTTATCCAGAGGATGCTTTGTTTTGGGGAAGCACCAAGATAGTGTGGCAATGTCTTAAAAAAACAAACTGGCTTTACACCAGTAAGCTTTGCTGGGAGACTCTAGTGGCAAAAGCTGTTAGAAACACCCCATAAACAGTGGATACCCCCCAGTGTCTCAGTTCCCTTTTCAGTGAGGGATTAACACTTAAGGAGTTCAGAGGTCTGTGGCCCATGGAGGAGCGTTATGGAGCAACATGGTGTGCTTAGGAAGAACACTGGGCCTTCGGTTTGTTTCTTCATCTGTAGAAATATAGCATGCTGGTATTCTACAAGTGCTGCCTCTTTAAGCCCTTTAGATGATACTTAAGCAATCCTTCATTCTGTGAACATTTATGGAGTGCCTACTGGGTGCTAGAAAGAACAGGCACTGGGGGAGGCTGAGGCGAAGGGAACAAAGCTTCTGCTCAAGCTTTGGGGCAGATAAAACCTTATCAGGGAGGTCTTTTTTGAGCACCTCATCTCAGTAGCCCCTCCGCCCTGCTTTCTTTTTCCCTCCTTGCCATGTTTCATCATTTGATGTTATTTATTTACTGATTATCTGTCTCTCCCTGCGCCTGCCCCCATAAATCCACTAGAAGTAAGATCCCTGAGGGAAGGAACTTAGTTACGTTCTCTACTAAAATGCTTTTGCATAAAACAGTGCCTAGAACATAGTAGCTCCCCCGAAAACATTTGTTGAATAAATGTACTCAGGACAGGTCGAGGGTTTTGACAAAAGTGGGTCAGCTTACCCTGGGGTAGTGGCCACAGGAAGGGAGCACGCAAAATTGTCTTTGGTCAAGGGGAGAGAGGTAGCGCTGATTAGTGGATAAAAGAAAATCTTTACCTAACTTCCTGTTTTGCTAACAGCTGGATCTCAGATTCTCCTAAATATTTATCCAGGATAAAGCCGTCCCAGAGTTTGTATGTTTTAATTGCTAAATAACCTCCAGTCTTGATCCCACCCAATCCGTTTTACATTCTGCTGCTATAACGACTTTTCCGGTCACGACTATCTTGCTACCTATTTAGACCCAGACATGGACCCTCAGAGCCTTGGATAATCACCTGAGACCTTCTTTGCGAGGCTTAGCATTGCTTCAGGATCTCTTCCCTGCTCACTTTTCTATCTCCTCTTAAATCCTTCTACAGTCCCTGGCAACACTTACACACACCTTGTTATTTCATGCCTTTCTTTGCTCAAGTAGGACCTACTTCTAGAAATGTCATTTGCCCTTTTTGTTTGACAAGAAAACTCAGAATGTCTCTTCTGAACCCAATTTGCTGACCCCCACGTCCCAAAGAAAATAGTATTCTCCAATTGTCCCTTCTTTCCCCTCCCCTCTTTCACACCAAGTTGTCACAGTCCAGACTGGCCCCATCACTTGTCTACTGTTGCACCCCCAACATCTGGCACAGTGCCTGGCAGGGAGGGAACAGATGCTTAAGACCCCGGCCTCCCTAATTTTTTCTCTCGGTCCAGAGCTCAGTGTCTCCCACACCCTTTCTCTTACCACCTTTGTCAACCTTGTGATACTCACCCTCACCTGCATTTCTTCATTTATTTCTCCATCCTCGGGAAAAGGGCTCCTGGTCATCCCAGGACTCTGCTTTTCCTGCTTCCCACTTCCAGTTCTAAGCAACTAAGCGGTGAAGCCGACCCTGCTGGGAAGTGTTAGCTGGTCTCCAAGGCAACAGATTGCACCACTGCAAATGTGAGGCAGCGACAGGGAAACACCTTCCTCCCGACAGGGGATGAAATGGCCGCTTTGTTAACACACCGCCCCCGCCCCTCCCCCAGCATTCGGCTTTTCTCCACCCCCAGAAAAGCCTGGAAGCAGGATTGGGACCTCTTTCCCAGTTTTAGAACCTCTGGGACCGCAGAGAACTTTGGTTTAGACCAGCAGGTCATCGCCTGCTGCCTTCCTGCGGTGGGAACGGAAGAGACAGCAGAGAACGTGTTAAAGGCATTGGAGACGGTAACCTTCTCTCCCTGCTCAGATTCCCTGGGGCTCCTGGGAGGGGTCTCGCAGTCTCCCTCCCCCACCCAAACCTGCTTAATACAACAGCAGGCTTAGTGACCTGTTAGCATCAGAAGAGAGCATCTACTGCAATGGTTCCCAAGCCCAGGTGCCCTTCAGAGTCACCTGGTTGCTGGTGAGAGAACACACACACAGTTGCATCCAGGAGACTGACACAGAACTGTGGTAAATTGTGGGAACATGAATCTTTGACAGTGGCCTCAGGTGATTATGATGTAACCAGCCCTAGCCCATAGCTGGGGATTTCTTCAACTCCTTTTATGGACGTCAAGAGACAAAGTGATATACCCACGTCAACCAGCCTGAGTGGCCTATATGTGGCTGAGGAATCTGCACTTAGTTTTTCTCATCCAGGTCATTTCTCAAATCACTGTCTGCCCTTTCTGAACCTTGGATTTGGTAATTTAGAACACACACAGCTGGTGGTAGTCCTCATGTGGTAGAGACTCCCTCAGACGCTGACCCCAGCAGTGGCTTCCATAGTCCAGGTCAGAAACAAAGCCCTCACAACAGAAACTGCTGATCTCCCACCAGTCACTCTGGGCAGAAGTCATGGATAGAGAGCAGCATGCGTAAATCCAGGGCATTTGGTAAACATCACCAAGGCAGGAGACAAGGGAGATCAGAAAGAGGTAAGGAAGCCAGGAGAGGTAAGAATCACAAGAGGCTGAAAGCAACCATCAACGGCTTCTCGGTGAACAAGAAGTGAGGTCCGTAAGAGGCGAGGGGGAGGTGGGGACAGGTTGAAAGAGGGTGAAGGGATTAGACCAAAAACATATATGTAATACCCACAGACACAAACAATGGTGTGGGGATTGACTATAGGAATTGGGGGCAGGCTTGGGATGGGAGAAAAACTGGGACAACTGTAGTAGCCCAAAAAAAGGTGAGGTCCTTGTGCCCACCTTCCTGAAAATCCTGGGTAGAAGGGCCTGGCTAGCTTTGAAACCATTTTTGGAGACACGGAGGCCCAAGACGAATTCACCACCCTCACAACTTCCTTTGATCCTGGATACAAAGGCTTTTAACATTTTACAAGAGGTAAAACCCAGCATTGCGAAATCATTATTACTGCTTTTTTCCTGCTTGAGCTTACATGACACGTGTTGTGGCTATCAGACAGATGGATGATAAGGAGGGTGTGACCAGTCAAGAGGAAAGCTATGTGTAGGTACTGTGTTGCTCAGTAATCCTCAGACCAAGATGTGGCTCATAATGGGCCCCACGGAAGAGACTGAAGCACAGCAGGAATTTCTCTTACCTCAATCAGGTTCCTTGATCAGGTTCTTGGTACCTGATCAAGGTCAAAATTTCTGATATTTAAGAACACTAATCTGGTCCCATTACACAAAATGTAATTGGTATGGTCTGAATGTTTGTGTCCCAACAAAGTTCCTATGTTGTAAAACTAACCCCTAAGGTAATGGAATTAGGAGCTGGGGGCTCATGGGTAGGTCCTCATGATTAATGCTTCCTGAGTGGGATTAGTGCCTTTACCAAAAAGTAAAAATAAAAAGTCAGACAGAGCTTTGTAGCCCCTTCCACCATGTGAGGATACGACACCTGCAACCCAGAGAGGGGAGGGCCCTCACCTGATCGTGCTGGCAATCTGGTCTTGGACTTTCAGCTTCCAGAACTGTGAGAAATAAACTTTTTAAGGTGATGTTGCAATGAACATAGTTTTACATCTTTTGTGTATTGAGATTTTATTTAAGATAAAGACACAAAAGTAAAATGTATGAATCTAGGGACTTTATTTTAAAAAGACCCTAAAACTGAAAGTTTTAAGTTCACAGCAGGCTCACTTGTGGTGGCAAAATGAGTTGAACTGGAACGAGGTTAGTCAGTCTATTCTATTTAATGTGAATCTTTAGACGTTTGTGATTATGGAATGTTGCCTCAGTCTCTGATGGGGATGTGACATAATGCATAATATAAGCACATCACTGATTTTTTTAAATCTGAAAAATCCCAAAGCTCTTAACTTTTTGATAAATGCTAATGTGTAGCAGTGAGTCCCTAGAATCCTCCTGTTGGAATGATGATGACTTTGATAACTGTTTTTAGCAATCTAAAGTTTCCTTTTGTTTTTTAAAAATTGAGATATAATTGGCATATAACATTATATTAGTTCCAGGTATATAATGATTTGATGTCTATACATATTGTAAAATGATTACAATTTAGTTAACATGTAGTGAAATTTGCCTTTTATAAGCCACCTAACCTGTGGTATTTTGTTACAGTAGACCAGACTAAGACAATGTCATTATGTTGTAACAGGGGACACCCATGGAAATAGGGGAGGGGTTTGAGCTGCACATATGTGACTACAGACTTTGTTCCCTTGCTAAACATGCGGCTGGAAGAGGGGCAATGGCAAACATGGCCGACACTGGCCCACATTGTTGGAAAGCTGGACACTCCCACTGGCTTTCGTCATGCATGGGATTCCGGGAGAGGGCTTTTGAAATGAAGCGTGCAAGGAAGGGAAAAGTCAGTTAGCTCTTTCCCCTCCTCTGGTCGGGGGGAGGTGAGTCGATGCTCTCCAGCAGGCCTGCCAATGGTGGCTAGTGTGGGCCTGTGAGCAGAGGCCTGGGGCACAGACTCCAAAGATGCCTGAAGCTAGACAGTGACTGGAGACCAGCTAAGCTACCTACGTTTACAATGCAAAAGGTTCCTGGCACAACCTTGAACTGAGCTGGCAGAGGGTGACAGGGTGATTTTTCTTTGGATGTCTTAGAGGAAACAGGCTTTGAGGCTGAAACTTGCCATTATTTCCAAACACCTTGGTGATAAGTCAGCATTGTGAATAGATTTTTTGTTTTTGTGTTATTTTCAGTTCTAGAACCTATGTAGTAGTTGTAATGACAAATATTATATAGCTATTTAGGATGTCATACTCTTGACTTTTCCTTTCCCTTTACTTTTGTTACCCAGACATTTTAGGCAGAAACTTGCCATTAAATAAGATTCCTTTCTTTTCCACCAAACTCTGTCTTTGGAGAGTTGTCTGGTAGGGGCAAGCAGTAGGAACCGTCCCTGCCCACCCACCCCCCCACCACTGGCTGGGTTTGGTAACAATGTGGTATATATTTTTAGACATTAATTTGTATTTTGCTTTACTGGCCTCTATTTCAAGCCAGTAGCAGGTGCTTTTGGTTGGGCTGAGTAGTAGCCTGAAGTGAACAGTTTCCTCAGTCTTTTGTAAAAGCCTCGTAAGTGAACTGAAATATTAAAGTAACATGTCAAAGCACAGTAAGTAAGGGGGGGTGTATGTCAGGAGGAAAGTGGAACTGCGTCAAGAGTCCTTCCATTAGAAGAGACAGAAGCCCAACTCAAACTGGCTTAAGGAAAAAACAGGAATTTGCTCAAATGACAGGAAAACCCAGGTAGTTCTGACCCAAAGGCTAACATGATGTTAACAGAAATCTGCCTCCAATTCTCATCTTCCTTTCTTCTGTGATGGATTTATTCTCAGGCAGGCTCTTCGTGAGTGGTTGACTTGAACCCCAGCAGCACTCTTTTCCCCACACAACTTAGAAACCCTAAAGGAAGGAGAACACCTCTTTTCCAGAGTTTCAGCAAAGTCCCAGTCTTGGCTTTGGTTACATGACATGCCTGTTCTTGAACCCAGCCAGGCTGGTCTCTGTGTCCAGCCCTGAAGCCAGAGAAACCACACAGCCTAAGGGTAGGAAAGGGGCTGTTGTACAAACAAAAGAGTTGAGTTTTGTTTGTGTCTTTTTTTTTAAGATTTTTATTTATTTTTAGAGAGAGGGGAAGGAAGAGTGGGAGAGAAACATCAACGTGTGGTTGTCTCTTGCACACACGCTACTGGGGAACCTGGCCCACAACCCAGGCATGTGCCCTGACTGGGAATAGAACTGGTGACCCTCTGGTTCACAGGCCAGAGCTCAATCTCTAAGCCACATCAGCCAGGACTCTTTGTGTCTTTTTACCAAAGGAGACATAGGTACCAGGGGAACATACCTCTGAGGGAAGCCAAAGGGGTGGGGGAGGATAATTCCCAGACAGAAATCAGATCTGAAAATCAGAGAGAGAGAGCAGGGCCCTGTTCAGTGTTTGGTAGAAACACTTTAGTGAGATGGCAAAACTAAGAGGAAACAGGTCCTTGGTGTACCCAGGGGGAAAGTCCGCAGGCACAGGGGTTTGAACTCACCAAAGGTGACCACAGCCCAAGTGCGGGCTAGACACAGAACTACTGCACCATTCAGCCGGGGACAGTTAGTGTCTCAGCAGTAACTGGAGGGATCTTCCTAATGTTTGAATCACAGACTTCTGCATAACCCCAGCGTAACCTAATAACCAACAGATTTTCCATTAACAATGCAGAAGGACCTAGCTGATAGCCTGTTTGGGAAAATTTCCCTGGGTGCTCAATTCCCAAAAGGATCCCAATAAAATCAATGGATAGCATCAGGTAGCTCGCCGACCAAGGAAGTGAGCACTGCCAAATACCACTTAGCAACAACTCCAGAGATGCAGCTTGACAATGAGAGGGAAATGATGAATGATTAAAAACAAACAACTTAATAACTTACACACAGTTTTCCCCCAATAAAATGTAACATTCACAGAGTATTTCTAAATAGGACTAACTTTTACGGTTGGTTGCATTCCACAGCCAAAAGAGGCAAACTATTGATTTAGCTGCTCATGCCTGAGCCAAGGAAACGTAACTGGGACAAGCTATTTTTATTCCTTTCAAGAAACCAAACTAGTAAAGTGGGACTGCAGAAGTAGTCCCAGATACGAAGTCAGGGAACCTAGGTGTGAAACCCAATTCACCAATTACGAGTTATAAAGCTTTAGGTAAACTGTTTACCTTTTTTAATTGTTAGAATTTTATCAAATGTTGGTAAGCAAACAGGAGTGGTGCGCGCTTTGGTTGAAGAGTCCAGTTGTTCATCTTTCTGATCCTTAGTTTTTATAGTCTATAAAATATTTCCTCCTGCTCCACAGGCAGGGAGGACACGTTAAGATGACATGGAAAAGCATATAACATGAATTTAATGTTAATTTTTCTCCAAATTTTTATTGAATGCCACTAGTTCTTAGCCACAGTACTTAAAAAAACATGAATTGCCTTAAAGAGTAGTAATATACTTTTAGTTAATGTCAGGTTACTATATTTGGAAAGTTTCTGTTATCTAAGGTCTAAGTTCGCAGCAGCATTACTTGCTATAACAAAAACTTGGAAAAAACCTAAATATACATCAGCAGAGGAAGAGATTAGTATACACACACACACACACAATACAACCATTTAAAATGAGGAAGGCCTATATTTACTGACACAGAAAGAAATTAAAAAGAAAGTAGTAGCAGATATGTATAATGATCTTACTTTTATTAAAACTGAACAGGATATATATACCTAATAACTGTTAAAAATAGTAAAGTCTGGAAAGTGGATTGAGGGGGAAAAAACTCTGATTTCCTATATTCATTAAAATAACTACAGATGTGTTAACTGTTAAAAAAATCCTTTTGTCCTGTTTAGGGTCATGGTAATGTCCTTCTCCACGACAGCACTTAGGATAAGAAACAGTTTTTGATGACCCTGAAGGCAGAAATGAAGTATGTGAGCTGGGGTGAGCTGCGATCCAAGACCATTTTGCTGCACACTAATTTCTTTAGTAAAATACGTAGAAGGCGAGGCTTTCTTAGATAAGCGGATTATTTTTTCCCTAGAGCAATGTATTACGGATAATGGAAAGGAGGGTTCTTCAACTGCATTTGTATAGTTGCCATTAAGAAGAAGGCAATGTAAAGGAGTGAGTTTTTACTTTTCAATTTAGGAAAATACTAGAATTGCCTTAGACAACTAAATTAAATATTTAGACAACACAAAGAGTGCCAGAGTCAAGATACAGCATTAATTTTGCTGACTTATCCTGACAAATAATAAATGGGGATTGACTTATACACTGACCAAATACACTAGTAATATTTACTAAAGTGCCAAAAATGGCCAGTTGGAGATAACATCTAAAATGAGATCAAGTTTTTGAGTCCATTCCTTTTATCAGAAATAATTAAGGCCATTTTGGCAAAACCAAGTTTTTTTTTAATCGATTATAGTTGTCCCCACTCGCCCCTCCATTACTCTCCTCTGCCCTTCCTACCCGCCCTTGTCTTTGTCCACGTGTCCTTTTACATGTTCCTTGAAAACCCCTCCCCCTCTGGTCACTGTCAGTTCTTTATTTCCATGTCTCTCATGAAACATATCAAATGTATGGCTTCAAGAAAATGGGGAAGACACAAGTTGAGAAGCCTCCAGAGTGCTCTCAGGATCGGTAGAGTGCTTGCATCATTCTGTTCCTCTGCGTGTCAGTATTAGAAACCGTGAGTTCAGTAGAAGTGTCTCCAGTCTACAGAAATATCCCAAGGTTAATGACACTGGCATATTATAGTCAAATACTCACCAACGAAATGACCATACTTGCTGATCTAGGCAAGCTTCTGTTTTCAGGAAGTTCACTGAAGCAATCCTGGAAGATAGGTGACTGGATCTTTCAAATCTCCAGGAAATAGTTTCATAATTTTCCTTTATACCCAGCCCCAAATTTAGTTACGATAATTCATGAGTAGAGCACTGGGCCAGGTCTCTGGAGAACACGAGAAAGCCACATTCCTTACATGATTATGAAGAGTTTATAATCTAGTTATAGAGAAGTGTTTAATAATGATTGCCCTGACATTTGAATGCTTACTATCTATCAAACACTTTCCATGCATTACCTCATTTAAACTAACAATAACCTATGATGTAGGTACTATTAGCCCCATTCTACAGCTAAGCAAACCAAGGCTCACAGAGGCTAAGTGATTTATTAAGGGTCACACAGCTAGAATAGTGGAACAGAGATTTAATCCAGGCAGTTTAATTCCCTCTAATAAGTTCTGTTACAGAGGTATAAGCAAAAGGAAAACAAAGCACAAAGAGTTAAATGTATTTCAAATACAGGAGGAATTAGAGGACAATGCAAGGAGGAAGAGGTATAGACACAACCAAGACAGACAGCAGGTGTAGTGAAAAAATGAACAGGCTGATTTGTCGGTGAAGAGAGTGGTGGGAAGTAGGACTGAAGAGACAGCTTGAAGCCAAACCATGAAGGGTTTTCCATGCTACGCTAAGTGTGGTTTCATCCTGTAGCTAGGGGAAATAACAGGAACTTGAACATGGAAATATGTTTTCATTTGTTAAGATTATTTTGGCATAAATGATTTGGATAGATTGAAATAGATAATTAATTAAAGACTGGTTCTACCCTGTGTTGGTGCTTGGCTGAGACCTAACTGTGTGACTTTGATAAAGTCAATAGGCCTGAGTCCCTGACTTCTTCATCTGGACAGCAGACACACTTAACATGCCCTTGCAGATTTCACCCAGCTCTGAATTTTTTGTGAGTCTGATGAAAAAAATTTCTTCTTGAAATTTAATCTTGGGTGGTCTTAGTCTGGGGGCCTGGGGCTGATTTGTAGAAACCTTGAATGTGCTCGAAATTATCATCTCAGTATTTTCTTTTGCTGGGAAAAGAACCAAAATTCTAAAAATTTATACAGCATTATGCTTTCTATCTTTAATACAACTTATAAACAACTACTTTTATTTTGTTGCTGGGTAATTGTGACCCAGAAGAGTTTATTTTGCATAAAACCCACAGTCCTCTCGTCTCGGTGGCTTTTCTATGCCCTCCTCATAGTGGTTAGAACAGAACTGAGGGAAGACGAAGTAAATAAGGTATTTCTGAACCCATGTTGTTTTTAGAGACAGTCTGCTGCCTTTTTATACAGAATTAGCAAGAAAAAAATGTGCTTCCCTCCAACTTAGCTCAGTTTAAGCCTACCATTACAATTTCTAATTGATCTACTATTCTTTAATAGGTTTATAAAAAAAGAACTCTTCAAATATCTCTATAATCTATGTTATAAATCAGGATAAGGTTCAGATGGTGCAAAGACAGTCAACAAATCATTCCCATTTACTTCAAACTTTCTCAGTTATAGCATTCAAAGTCTCATGTTCCAGGAAACCCTTCAGTCTTAGGCAAACAGGGACAGTTGGTTATCCTAAGAAAATACCCATAAGCTCTAGAACTCAAGAATGTCCAAGCCCTACAATGTCTTTATCTCCTAGTTCCCCATGAGGTTCCCAAAGAGGCCAGGAAACAGCAGCAAAGGGTAAATACAGTGTTTTATTTGATCCTTAGTTACTATTAGACTGGGCTCATCTCGATACCTCCGGAGCTCAAAAAAAGCTGTCTGTGATGGAACACATAGACAAATGTAGACACCAAGGGTCTCTACTACTACTTCAACCCAAATTTCAAATCTTAGAAGCTAAGATCCTTTGGTCTGAAGCAAAGCAGAAACAGAAGACTGAAGCAAAGATGAATGGGCTTATTAGGTCTTCGTGTAAGGAAGAAAGAAAAGATGGCTAGTTTTCTTTCTCCTACTTCAGGAAACATGATACAGAAGAGAGAGCAACATTTGTATGGGTTATTCTTGCTGAGTGACTCTTCTTATTGGTAAACATGGCTTAGTCCATATTCTGGACTACTAATAGCATCTCTTCCCTAGCAGGGGAGGTAGGGGTAGGAAAGGAAGGAGAGGAGAGACCTTTTCCCCCACATGATGCTATCAGCAAAACCAAAGTAAAAGGCAAGGAAATATCACTGTGTGAATATGTGAAACCTCTTTAAGGAATCAATTTTTTTTTTCTTTCTTTTTTTTTAAGATTTTATTCATTTACTTTTTAGAGAGAGGAGAAGGGAGGGAGAAAGAGAGGGAGGAACAGCAATGTATGGTTGCCTCCCACAAGGTCCTCACTGGGGACCCGGCCCACAACCCAGGCATGTGCCCTGACCGGGAATTGAACCGGGATTGTCTGGTTCCCAGCCCGCGCTCAATCCACTGAGCTATACCAGCCAG
The DNA here is from genome assembly GCA_004026765.1 of Micronycteris hirsuta. Classification (NCBI taxonomy): domain Eukaryota; kingdom Metazoa; phylum Chordata; class Mammalia; order Chiroptera; family Phyllostomidae; genus Micronycteris; species Micronycteris hirsuta. The sequence continues at coordinate 14,803 of PVJI01013158.1, read as the reverse complement.
GGCTTTAAGGAATCAATTTTGAAATAAATTTTTAAAATCAAAGCTTATTTCAAAGTAATAGAAGCCTTTTTAGTTTCTTTAGTAGACAATTTATTTTGATAAACTTGCTCCATAACAAAAATACAAGTGAAGAAAATTATGTTCATTTTATACAGTTTGTATTAACAATTTGTTTTGAAACTATTAATTGAAAAATGTTATAACCAATTAGAAAACAATTCTTAAAAGATTAGGGCAATATACAGACCTTGATCACAAACTTCAAAATCTCTTGAGGTGATACAACTACTAAATCCTGTGTAGGGAATCCAACCTACACAGGCCACTTTCTTCCTTCATATACTTTTATCCTTCAAAAATCAGCTCTAAAAGACAGCTTACTGTTTTGTATTGTGAAAGTAATTTCAATTTTTAGAAGATTAAAGTGGGTTGATAAGCAGTTACTACAATCAGAGTAACTGTGGCTAGTAGTCTTTTAATAAAGACAAAATAAATGTAACATGTTCTTCCTATGAAGCCCACGATGCAAAATAATACCTAAGAGTATATGCAGAGTTAGTTTCCAACACTTTTCAGGGCCTTTCCTCTAAATCAATGGATTGTATGTCACCAGGACTAATTATTATTATACTAAAGAGATTAAACAGTGAATTCACAGAACATCAAGTAGAAATACCAAAGCTTTAGGCAAAAGGGTGAAAATTAATGAAGTGTTTTGGTCATCTAGAACATTAAAAAAAAAGAGAGCCATCCTTCGAAAACAAAACAAATGGAATAGAAAATAAGTGTAAAAGAAGTAGAAGAGTCAGAAAAATTACATACACACATTAACAACATAGAACATGGATTACCTTTGGAAAGGATTATACTGAAAAAAATTTTTTTAATGAACTTAAGATTTTCCACATTTACAGATGCTTAGGCATATGTGATAGGAGCTTCCAAAATTTTCAAACTAAGTCCTGTGCAAATAAAACCTACAACTAGTTTTCAGCAGATTTTACAGTGATGTTCTTAGGTATGAGAATGCACACTCTAAAAACAATGTAACAGACAAAAGTTTGACAAATGATTGCACCGTAAAAGTGTTTTATATACAGTTTACAAGCTACAATTTCCTGCTATAAATTAATACTGTACTATATAGTACTTACTATAGTGACCTTTTTAAAGCAACTGCTGACAGTTGTCTCTTTTCACTTACAGGATGTATAGAATTTTATATGAATAAGTCCATTTCAATGTTTGGTCTGGAAGAGTACAAAGATTTGACTTCACACACTACTTGATGGGACAGTTTTAACCCTGGGCTGACTGGTTACAGAGAGTGTCCCTCATCAGTCCTTAATGTACTGGACCTCCAAAATGATGATGAAATTAAAGACAATCTGATGGTTTGGATAATAGATACAAATAAAACCTTAAGTTTTGTCATCTTGCAATACCACTGTAAGTGAAAGAAGTAAACAGTGGGGAAGTTCTTAGCAGCTGAGAAACTCTCACTCCCCATGCTCATGATCCAGTTAAAAATATTTGGAGACTATTTACAATAAAATTCATCTTTTGGAAGAGAAAAGCTATTGGTTATATAAATTAACTGGAAACCTACTTTGCTAACACTTTATGTCAGTGGCATAATGATGACAATGATAGCTTTCCTTCAAAGTGACCCATTGTGACTGAGGACTAATCAAATTCCCCTGGGAATGGCAATCCCAAATGTCCAACTGACTAGACAACACTTGGGGAAAAAGTGTCTACTTCAAGAATCTTCTAAGGTTTCTTTGACCCTGGGAAGAAAATGTGTGACATTCACTGGTACCACTCAAGGAAGGCGCCACGGTGGTAGCCCACCTCTTATCCCCACTCTTGAGTGAGCTGCGACCCTGGGGCTTTCTTCCACAGTAAAATACTGATGAGTTAACAGTGAGATATATAAACGTTAAACAAGACAGCATGGAAAGAAAACATCAGGTTCCTCCATTTCACATTTTGAATATTTGAGGAGATAGCACCATCTCCGATGCAATCATTCCCTAATGTATAATCTAGGTTTTTAAAAAACAATGCATTCATTTGTTGGTGTGAAGCTGTACTATATAGTAGATGGACTACCCAAGACTTTACTGATGGACATTTGGGGTGCCGTTTCAATACAGAGAAGAAAAACTTAGGTCCACTGCCATGAAAACTCACTTTCATTGCCATGAAAGACCTCTCCTGCCCCACATTTGAAACAGGAGATGATCTATAGTGTTCACCTGGAAAAACTAAGCACTGAGACATGAAGGCATGGAAACGTGGAGAAGAGAAATACTGTACTTTAAAACTATCTGTGGGTTCAAGGGCTAGCTGTAGTGCTTCTTTTAGGAAAAAAAGATAAAGCTGTGGGTGGAGTACGGTCCTTTAAAATAAATGCAAAAATGTTAGCTTTTAGCAAACAAAGGTACATGGCATATAAAGAAAATATCACTCAGGTTTTTGGTAAAAGAGATGTATTAATAATGCTTGTGGATAAAAAGAACATAAATTTAATTTTATAGCAAATTGATATTGGTGTTGTAAATAGCCAAAATATTGTAAATTGATATTACTAGTGGACTTTGTATTTATGTAAAATTGTATGCTTGAACACAGAAAATGTATTGTTAATGTAACAGAGTCAGCCAGTAAAAAGAACCTCTGTACAACAGACAACAGTCGCCAATAATTTAAATAATGTCAAATTCCCCAAATTACATGATCTTACTTTCTACTATCATATACAAATAAATTAATCCTACAAAGAATTTTAGCTTAACTTAAAATTGCACCTAGAAAGATATGGGATTATTTGTACCTATTACAAAAACCTGTTAAAATCAAGGGCTGTTACAAAGAATGAGGTAAACTGAAGACTCTCTCCACTATACAGCCTTCAGATAAATGGCTTTTTTAAATTGAGTTCTAGGTTTGCACACCACAGTGTTTTGCTAGCAAAGCATTCAGAGTTCTCTTCCAGAAACTGTTTGCATGTGTGTATACAAATTTACACACACACACATATATACACACTGTATACTGCATCACAAAATATATATTATATATATTTATATAAATATAACGAACATTTCCTCCACCCACCCACCCCAGCAACATGTTTCTTAGTGTTTGATTTTTTTCTTTGTACACAGAGAATAGGGAATTTCAGAATTTTTACATACATTTTAGCAAGTAAGTTTTGATCTATTGGCTTCTTGGTGCAATAACACAACAGCAATCCCTTCTGGCGCCAAAGGCTCATACTACTTACAAGGAAGCTGTGAATACTAGTTTCTTAGAAAGTGAGGCCAGCCCCACAGACACTTCTTTTGCATTCCTCTGGTCCACCGTGATTCATAAATACTTAGAACTTTTTTCCCCTCAAATGAATCATTAGACGTTAACAACTGAACAAGAGTCACAAGGGCCCCGTGCTTTTCAGTAGAAAGTATTCTCCTTCACTAGGCTGCTATCACAGTGCAGATCTGACTGCCTGAATATGTGCTCAGGAGACTTAGTCAACATTGTCTGTATTTGGTTATGAAAAAGGCTCTCAATTTTTTTTTAGATCCAAAGTGCATAGTGAGAACTAATCAGAGTATTTTCTTTTCTTTTCAGCATCAGTTCCATCTAAGTATCTTCCTAAGTGAGGACTACTCAGATGCCTTGCCTTTGTCCTCCCCACCCTCCAAAAATAAAAAAATAAAATAAAATTTAAAATAATAAAAATAGTCAAGCAATTTAGACATTCATCAGCCCGGTAAACAAACTTTGCCAGCAAATAGAAGTCCTACTATTGTAAAGAAAATTGATAAGACAAAAAGTACATATGATGACCCAACTACTGTATTGTTGGGTAATTTATAAGGTTGACCTCCGACTTCATTGATGTAAAATCCTATTGGAAATATTAGGGCAGCCATACAGAAAAGGATCACTGTAAAACAAACCAAAACACAACATTAGTAACATGGTTTGGTGATTAGAAAGACAATGAAAACTGGTACAAAGGAAGTTTATAAGAAGGGTCGTGGATTGGTAACATGGTCAAACCTGTTAAAATGTGAACCACCTGTCAAAAGATTTGCATATACTACAGATTGAGTAATATCCCCAAAGCCTAACAATTAAATTCAGTAAAAGCTGGGTTAGCCTTTCAAATATCAGCATTAAGAAAGGCCCCCATGCCTACTAAGTATTTGCTTGTATTGTTCTTGACCATTTAAAGTTGTGATGAGGGTTAAGTCCTGGCTGTACTACTTACTAACTGTGTAATCTTAGGCTCTGGTGCCCTTCTGCAAATGGAATAAATACTAGAAGTATTAGCTTGGCCAAAAAGTCCATTTAGTTTTTTTCTGTAAAATAAAAGACACATTTTTCATTTTCACCAATAACTTTATTGATTTGGGTATTATAAGTATGTCAGCTATCTCCTGCCATTGGCTTTTAGTGGGTAAAGGCCAGGGGTGCTGCTAAACACCTTCCAACGCATAAGACAGCCCCACAGCAAAGAATTATTTGGCCAAAATGTCAATAGTACCAAGAAACTTCGCAAACCACTTCTGACGTGTTTGAACAGTCACAGCACCTTCTTCATACACTGCATAAATCTTTTTTGTGTGTGTTTCAGTTGCCTTTTTACCTTTCTTGAAATTATAAAAGCATAATATGACAAAAATGTTGTGGACTTCTGCCAAGATGGAGAAGACACATTGTGCCTCCTCGCACAACCAAAAGAAGGACAACAACAAATTTAAAAACAAAAAACAACCAGAACTGACAGAAAATCGAACTGTATGGAAGTCTGACAACCAAGGGGTTCAAGAAGAAACATTCATGCAGACTGGTAGGAGGGGCGGAGACGGGCAGCTGGGTGGAGAGGACTTGCAGCAAGGCTGTGCCTGGCAGACCCACGAGGCGGCAGCTGGTGGACTGGGTGGCCCCACATTTGTGCGCAGATAAACTGGGAGGAACAACTGGGGAGCGAGACAGACCGCACAACCCAGAGTTTCAGTGCAGGAGAATAAAGCCTCAAACTTCTGACTGAAAACACCTATGGGAGGTTGAGGCAGCAGCAGGAGAAACTCCCAGCCTCACAGGAGAGTTCATTGGAGAGACTCACAGGGTCCTACAACATACACAAACCTACCCACTCAGGAATCACACCAGAAGGGACCAATTTGACTGTGGGTAGTGGGGGATGTGACAGAAATCCGGCAGAGAGCAGAGCAAGGGACACTGTTCCCTCTCGGACCCCTCCCCCACATACAGCATCACAATGCAACTAAGCGGGTTGCCCCACCCTGGTGAACACCTAAGGCTCCGCCCCCTTCTATGTAACAGGCGCCCTGAGACCAAAAAAAAAAAAAGGCCCAAATGAAAGAACAGATCAAAACTCCAGATAAAATACAATTAAGAGACAAAGAAATAGCCAACCTATCAGATGTATAGTTCAAAACACTGGTAATCAGGATGCTCACAGGATTGGTTGAATATGGTTGCAAATAAGATGATAAAATGAAGGCTATGCTAAGTGAAATAAAGGAAAATGTACAGGGAACCAACAGTGACGGGAAGGAAATCAGGACTCAAATCAACAGTGTGGACCAGAAGGAAGAAAGAAACATTCAACCAGAACAGAATGAAGAAACAAGAATTCAAAAAAGTAAAGAGAGGCTGAGGAACCTCTAGGACAACTTTAAATGTTCCAACATCTGAATCATAGGAGTGCCAGAAGGAGAAGAGGAAGAGCAAGACATTGAAAACTTATTTGAACAAATAATGGAGAACTTCCCCAATCTGGCAAAGGAAATAGACTTCTAGGAATTCCAGGAAGCTCAGACAGTCCCAAAGGAGTTGGACCCAAGGAGGAACACACCAAGGCACATCACAATTATATTAGCCAAAATTAAAGAGAAGGAGAGAATCTTAAAAGCAGTGAGAGAAAAGGAGACAGTTACCTACAAGAGTGCCCATAAAACTGTGTCAGCTGATTTCTCAAAAGAAAACTTGCAGGCAAGAACAGGCTGAAAAGATGTATCCCAAGTCATGAAAGGCAAGGATCTACATCCAAGAGTACTTTATCCAGTAAAGCTTTCATTTAGAATGGAAGGGCAGATAAAGTGCTTCCCAGATAAGGTCAAGTTAAAGGAGTTCATCATCACCAAGCCCTGATTATATGAAATGTTACAGGGACTTATCTAAGAAAAAGGTCAAAAATATGAACAGTAAAATGACAACTCACAGCTATTAACAACCACACCTAAAACAAAAACAAAAACAAACTAAGTAAACAACTAGAACAAGAACAGAATCACAGAAATGGAGATCACATGGAGTGTTATCAGTGGGGGAGTGGGAAACGGAGAGAGGGGGAAAAGGTACAGGGAATAAGTAGCATAAATTGTAGGTAGAAAATAGACAGGGGGAGGTTAAGAATAGTATAGGAAATATAGAAGCCAAAGAACTTATATGTATGACCCATGGACATGAACTAAAAGGGGTAAATGTGGGTAGGAGGGGGTGTGTAGGGCAGAAGGGAGTAAAGGGGGGAAAATGGGACAACTGTAATAACACAATCAATAAAATATATTTAAAAAATGTGACTTAAAAATGTGTATCTTCACCTTCAATATTAAAATGGCTACAAAAAAATTCACCAATTTTGATAAGTTTTTAAAAAATGCATGCTGATGTGACAGCTTTCACAATACAATCTAACAAAACTGTTTCCAATGAAGTTAAAGACAACTAAGCACTACTAGAGCCATAGTAGGGGAAAAAAACTAAATGAACTCTTTGGCCAACACAATATAAACAAAACATTATTGAGTCCCTGACACAGTGCCACGTTGACAAGTACTGAATAAATATTGCATATTATCATCTTAGTTATTATTTTGCCAATTCTTTGCTCCTCTAAATTGATATTATTTAGAAGGAATTGGAGAAAAGGTACGTGCAAGTACCATCTACCTTACTCTGATATAAAGTCAGCTAGTGGAAAGAACCTTAGACTTCTGGGATGATTAGCAAATTGTTAGAGTGGTTAACTCTTATCATGGGCAATGTTAAAACAAAAAAACCTCAAAACAAACAAGAATAACAATCCACCCATCCCAATCTCTGTCAGGTTTCTGAATACAAAGAGGTTCAAGTGGGGGAGGATGGAAAGGCTTTTCGTTTTGTATACAAACAAAATGAAATCTAATATTTGCTAAAATGTTTCTAGAAAAATATCAAAAACCCCTGCCTGGGTAGGAGTAATTCCATAGGCCACTGTATTAGCAAACAGTGTGCTCCCCTGTGCTACCAAAGAAACACCCTTCTTGGTGAATGTAAGTTACCTACAGATAGGTTAGTTTTTCCAAGAAAATAGTTTATGCTTTTTGAAAGCATATTGGTCAAAAGTGCATAGTCATTCAAATTTCTCTGCAGGCAGTAATGTGAAGACAGATTACTATACTCACAGTATATGAAGAGTTGAAGCTTTCCATTATTATCTGAATGAGAAACGTTTCCAAGTTAGACCTCTTCCCAGGAATACGGACAGAGTCCTGGATAACGTATTAGCTGACACTTGTCCTAAATTACTTTTGTGTTAGTCAGTCAACAAAGTTTAAGAGTCCTTCATAAGTCAACAGAAGTCTTTTCCTGGAATAGCTCTAGAAATGCATTAAAAAGTAACATTTTCTCAAGTAATACACTAATTTAAGAGATACACCAGCACCCTGTTTGCTTTGCACTATTTAGGTGGATTATTTTATATTATACACATAGTCTGCTTCATTTTGAACAAATGATCACACCAAATAATTTTACAAAAGCAAATTTAGATTCTTTTGGTCGTTCTGTTGTATAGTCAGCAAATAAATAACTTTATTAGTGATGCCAATATCCACTTATCAGTATTATCTGCCACCAATTTCTAATAGTTTTTATGCCTTAATATGATTTGGTTAGTCGAAAGAAACCACAATCTAAGTAGTTCTACCTAAGTATAAAAATAATGGGATACAATTAGCTTTAAAAACAATTTGTTTCTTAATGACTAAGTTAATCTCAAAGACTAAATAATTCAGAAATACACAGATATTACATTTTATTCTGTTAACTGATATGTTGACTTTATGTTTATCCTTCCTATATCCTATTGGAAAATAAAACTCTAATGGAGTAATTGTTTAGCATTTTACAAGACTTAATTATTTTCCAAATTGGTTAGGAAAATCTTAATCAAATTGAAAGGAAGCAATGAACTCTTATTCAATCTAATTTTGGTTTTTAATCCAAAAAATTAGGTTCTCTCTCTATACTTCCTGAGGATATTTAATATGGGTAGATGGTTTTTCTTTTCTTAATTTTTTTTAAAGATTTATTTCTAGACAGAAGGGAAGGGAGGGAGAAAGAAAAGGAGGGGAACATCAATGTGTGGTTGCCTCTCAAATGCTCGCTACTGGGGACCTGGCCTGCAACCCAGGCATGTACCCTAACTCAGAATCAAACCAGCGACCCACACTAGTCAGGGCTGGTAGACGATTTTTATTTTAAGCTATTGAGACATGTAAAGTTACTTTAGATCTCAGAATATTACTTTTTCTCTTTCTTTCTAAAATTGAATTTATTGGGGTGACACTGGTTACTAAAACCATACAAATTTCAAGTGTACAGCTCAATAAAACATCATCTAATGCTGATAATATCTATCAACTTTTTTTTATCTTTTTTTTTAAGATTTTATTTATTTATTTTAGAGAGAGGGGAAGGGAGGGAGACAGAGAAATATCAATGTGTGGTTGCCTCTCACATGGCCCTCACTGGGGACCCAGCCTGCAACCCAGGCATGTGCCCTGATGGGGAATCGAACCGGGACCCTCTGGTCCCAGCCCGTGCTCAATCCACTGAGCTACACCAGCCAGGGCATATCTATCAACTTTTGATAGTTAAGTTCTGGGTCATAAATAAACCTATGAAGACATAACTTCATATCCTCCACGATAGTTAGAGTCAGATATCAGGTGTGTAGATGAGGTAGATGAGGATGTAAATTACACTGGCAAAGGAAAGGACATATTTTTGTTACCCTTTCCCCCTCATATGCCAACTCTACCATGTGTGGCTCTCCTCTGAGAGATTTCTCCACTGTGTAAACCACACAGAAAATGTTACCCTCACATTCTTACCAAAACTACAGCTTAACTGGAACAGAGACATATACAATAGAGTTGATGATATACAATAGTGAACACTAGGGGGAGCCCAATCCCTCTCAGAACTGCCAACCCAGTGGACTAGCTCTAGAACAAAAACTGATGTATTTAAGGAAGCTAAGAGTAAATGCAGTTCTATGCTTACCTAGATACCATTAACTTCAAGATATATTCTTGAACTAAAAACCAAGGTACAGAATAGTATAAACAGAATAAATATATATTTATAGAACACTCAAATATATACAAACATGTTTTGATGCATGGAATACCTTTGGTAGGAAACCCTAGAAACTAGTAACAATTGTTGCCTCAAGGAAAGGAGTATTGGATATCTGGGTTACTGGGCCACAAATGAGACTTACTTTTCACTTGGTGACCCTTTCATAGACTTTGATTTATGTATTTTATGTATATTATTTTAAAAACTTAAATTATTTAAAAAATAAAGGAAAAACACACTGCATATGGAGGTAACTACATATACTTAAATATTCTCTATTCAAGGGGAATGAAAAACAAGATAATCCGTTCTTTACATTTATTGGGTCACAAAAACAATGGCTCAATGAGCACCTTAATACTTTCACCCATACTAATTTGCAAAATTATATTTGAGATTTTTTCTATATTCATAGCATATGCATTCCCAAATTTCAACTCAATCCAGAAACTACATCCTTCTTTGATTTCACATAAAGAATGAATTTTATCTGGACAAGTACTGTACCTATGAGTAAAGATTGTCTTAAATTCCTCACCAATACCTTTTAATTTAGCAGCACTATCTCTGGACCCTACTATCTAGAAAGATAACTGTCTTGGGAGGTTTGTCTGACCTCAAACAAGATCATTACCTTGTTTACCCTTCACGACAGCATGGATGGAGCTGGAGACTATTATGCTAAGTGAAATAGCCCAGGAATGAAATACAAATTCCATATGACTAGCTCAAAGCTGGAATCTAAGGAACAAAATAAAGTAATGAGCAAATAGAGGCACAGAAATAAGGAATAGACTGACAGCTGGAAGAGGGGATGGGGGAGGCTGGGACTGGTTAACACAAGTGAAGGAACTAGACAAAGAACATACATGCATCACCCATGGACATGAACAACGTGGGGAATGACTGTGGGGACGGCAGTGGCAAAGGGGAAAAATTGGGACAACTGTAATAGCATAAACAATAAAAAAGTAAAAAGATCACCTCGTCTCATATTTCTTAATGAGAATGGAGATTATTTTCTGTCAAAAGCAACTTGACCTAAATTTTAAAATTAAGGTAGCTATAGAGGCAAAAATAAAACAACAGAACCAGAAACATACATTAAGAGAAAGATACTCATGAATGAAGACTCCATCTTATGGTCTTTAAGGATACATTGAGTTTTAACATTAATAGGGATATGTAGGATTGTGCCTCACCCCTATCCTGTGAGTTCCAAAGGAAAATATCAAGTGAAAGTAAACTATGTTATAATATTCATTTTTTAAAACTTACGCAAACCTGAGATGATGTTAAGGCACTGAATTAAAAATTAAATCCAGTAACATCTGGTGCAAGTCTCATCATTCTGTACCTTAGAGCAAGGTTTCTCAACACAGCTCTATTGCCATTTTGGGCCAAAGAAGTTTTGTTGTGGGACAATTTTGTGCACTTGTAGCATGTTTACAGCCTCCTTGGCCTCTACTCACTCGATGTCAGAAGCATCTTCCTACTTATGACAATCAAAAATGTTTACAGACATTGATGAATGTCCCCTAGGGACAAACTGCTTTAGAGAGAAAGACTCAAGAAAGCAGAATTTCAGAGATAGCTTTTCTTTGTGCATTTTTGTTTCCTTTAACTTGGGATCAGCCTCTGATGTGTTCTGAAATTAAACCAATTCTGCAAAGTACAAGAGAATGTGCAGTATATAAATATATCAAACCCTTGGGCACTGATTCATGGAGCAAGAAATGTTGAGAAACAATTATCAAATAACCAAATGTGTTGATTTTTCAATGGTCACATACAACTGACAGCAGAAACTAAAAATTAGCGTTATTAGAAAGCACATCAACACCTTAATCTAATTTACATTTGTTATATTTTTGTCTAGATTTATCTTTATTTGACATAAGATACTAATACCTTAAAGAAGAAAGATAGATTCAGGTTAATGATAGCTCTGAGTCACAGACCTGGAACACTCATGTCACAATGTGAGCAAAAATAAAATTCATTAAAATAGCACTTCATACAAAGCAATTAAGGTTTTGGATGTCCTGGTCTTGTAGTGAGAATTCTGAAGAACCGATGGGACTGTGCAGTTTATCTGACGGCCATATGCAAGTGGTGCTCTTTGATGGTTACAGAGTCCTTATTACTGATTCTTGATTATCTTCATAAAAATACCAGTGTGCACGCCTTTTAGACAAATTACTAGCACAGGTTACTTACTTCCAGTGAATGCTATCCATCGAGCATATTTTGTAGCTTCTCTTCGCCAGTGGGAAGCCACAAGCAAACCACATGTGACAGTCAATGAAATGATTCCCATGATGATAAAAAACAGTGTGGTGACCCACTCTGGGGGAAGCCGAGGTGGGATGCAGGTTCGGTCTCGTCCATGGATTGTTTGACACTGTCGCACAAGGCCCACAGTGAGTGCTCCTGGGGAGATGCAAAAGGTGAGAATGTTTTAGTGGGTTTGGCATATCCAGGGGATACTCCCTACCAATATCCCTTTAGTTCTTAAATCATATTTCTCTCTACGTGGGTCATTCAAGCACTTAATTCCACTGAGTCCCACTCTCCAGCATTCTGCTATAACTCGTAAGGTACTACAATACTTGGTATAACATACGAAGTAAACTTAAAAAGACAGTTCATTTAATTATTAATTAAATAAATACTTTTCTGAGTACTTGTGTCATGCACTGTTTCTAGGCTCCAGGAAAATAACAATAAATGAGCAATGAGGTTCCTGTTCTTACTAGCAAAAAGAACTAGAACTTTTGTATTCCCAGAACCAAGGCTCATTGTATATTATTTTATTTTGGCTGAGGAGAAAACCACTTTTCAGGATATTGAAGGCAAACTTAAAATATGTTAAGCATACTATTCAAGTAAAATGAAATACTGAATTAAATACTAGAACCAATATATTTTATTAAAGTTAGAAAGTCTAAGATATTACAATATAAGTATATTCAAGAAAATGAATGATTTTCCATTATATTCAAGAAAATGTTGCAAAAACTAGTAAATTCCCCCCACTTGGTAGTTCAACAATTTTTGTACAATGTACAAGTGTTCACAACTGCCAAACCATTATAGACATGCTTCAGCAAGACAGCATAAAGGCGTTAGTGGTAGTTTTTAAACTGCCCGTTCTATGCTTCATTATTATAAACATGTTCTCATGTAAAGCCAAAGGAACCCCTTTATCAAATATGAATTAACTTGTAGCAACTCAGATAAGGAAGGTGAAAGAGTAATTATTTTATCTTCTTCTCCACTAAGAACAATTAAAATGTTACTTTTGAGTAAAAACTGTTTGTTTCCCCCTTTAAAGGGCAACTGTGAATGGGAAAATTTCTGTGAAAAGTACAAGAAAAGACATTTCTGGAGCCACTGAAAACATTCTGCCTCTTTATTGGATCTTCATTATTTTCTCAGTGTGAACAACACAGCAACTGCCTCTAACAAGGGCCTTCGTAGCAGGAAGACTTGCAAAGGCTCTCTGGGAGGTGGCCTTGGGGGAGAAGACCAATGGGGGTGCGGGGGTGTGCCTACAGACGTGTATGAGAGTAGTGGGGCTGTAGGAAGGGGGCTTTTCTGCAACTTGGGTTTTGCCATTGATATAAAACAATGTTTTAAAAAAAAAATAAGCAAAAAAATCAGTTTTGCTCTCAAAACTTGAGCTGTACTTTTTTCTCTGAAATCACCTAACAATTAATTAGGCCCATCTTGTGCTGTCCAGAGGTGCAACAGCATGATAGTAACGGGATAATCTCTGGCAGATGGAGGGGTCGAGGAGCAGAAAGTGAGCTAATCTCCACATTAACACCACACACTATCCCTCCTTCTAACTGCTGCTTGGAGCTGAGTGACTTCATAGACCAAAGGGAAGTAAATCAGCTCAAAGTTTTTGATAATCACTAAGCTTTAAGGTATCATGGTAATTGCCTGAAACCAGAAAGAGGAAAAGGACAGGGGTAAGCACCAGGGGGTTGCAAATTTGTTATTAAATTGAAACTAAAAAATTTCCTTAAAAAGAAAACTTGGGGGAAAGGGAGTGTCTTATATGGTAAAGCATTTTACTGTAATTTTGGAAATAAAGAAGGCTTTCACAGCAGTGCTCAAGAACTCCTAACAGGAAACCACTCCTGACCATTCAGCAAGACCTGTAACAAATTACCCTCTGTAGTCACTAACGATCCCCTTCACAAAGGCTCTGATTGCTTTAAGAGTAGACAACAGGCAACGGAAGACCCTCTGACAAAATGCAATATTGTGGATTCTGACGATAGCTGCAATTTTCTTCACAACTTAAAATACAAAGAAAATATCATTGGTAACTCAATACACTAGTGGACTTCAATTTACATTTGAGATTTTTGCTGGCAAACATTTAAAGTTGTAGTTTAGTAAATTATAACTAAAACATCTCTCCTTCAAAATATTTCTGAGTATCTCTATGTTGCTTTTCTAACTTCCTGTTAGGGCTCAAATTTAGCTTAATTTTCTGGGTCTATGGATTGAGAAGCTTTCTGAGTAGGACTGCTTCTTCCTCCCCTCCTAACGGGCGCACCACACCACGTGAATACAAAAAGAACAAGTCTGAAAAATGAAAATTAGAGCTATGCCTTCTACAAACCAAGCGGAAATAACCTGACAGATGGTCAGCTTTATAAAAACAGTTATGCTCCCGTAGTCCTTATTACCACAAGTCAAGACCAAATATTCAGCAGCCACATTCTGGGAGAAGAGGAAGCTAATGCTAACAACCAACCAGAAGGTACACTGTATATAAGAAAATCAATTCACAAATACGTTTGAGTGTTTTTCACGTGTTCAAGATTGTTGCAGTAGTCAGATATTACAAAACTAATACTGTCATAATTTCACTGAAAATAGACTTTCTTTAAATACATTCTACAAGGGATATTACAAACAGTGGTTGGCCCATATTGTTGCTAAGACTAATTTTCTTGAGTAAGACTCTAGGTCAACATAATTTACATCATACTCACGTATTTTCCATAAGCTGTCTGGGGAATGGGATCTGCAAAGGCAATTGTGCTGCTACTATTAAATCTTCTAAATTCCTGTCCTGTTAGTACCCAAACTTTCACCTGCTCTTTAAATTTCATCTTTTACCTCAAAGAATTATCTCCTGCTTGTAGCTTCAAATCCATTTCTTATAATGATTTTTTTACATTCTCCAAATTCTCTGAACACATTCAGTCTGTATCACACAACTGTGCACTCAAATTTAAGGTAGCTTCTTTTTGCCCCCAAAACAGAAAATGAGCTTTTCAGGAGGGAATTGAACTTTCTACTTCATTGGAAAGCCCCAGAAAGG
>PVJI01013157.1:0-48808 GCA_004026765.1 Micronycteris hirsuta | reverse complement strand
GGGGAGGGGGGAGGGGACAATGGGGAGAAGGGTTTTCAGGAATCACTATGGAGGGCACACGGTCAGAACTAAGGCGGAGGAGGGAGGGTGGGGGGGAAGAGGGATCGGAGGGGAAGGGAGGAGGGGAGGGGAGAGGATGCAAATAACTGTAATTGAACAACAATAAAGTAATTATCAAAAAATATTTAAAAGTTTTTACTGTAAAAATAACTGTAGATACAGAACTCCACAAAATGAAGTACATTAAGTGATATTCCTATAATCACTAACCAATAAAAAAATGGAACAGTCACTTCAGAAGCCCCTCATGGGACTTCCAGCCAAGATGGAGGCATAGGTAGCTACACTGTGCCTCCTTGCACAACCCAAAGAAGGACAACAACAAATTTAAAATAGAAAACAGCCAGAACTGACAGAAAATTGAACTCTATGGAAGTCCGACAACCAAGGAGTTAAAGAAGAAACATTCATACAAACTGGTAGGAGGGGCGGAGACAGGCAGCTGGGCCAAAGAGGACTTGCTGCAAGGTGGTGGCTCCTGAACCGGCTGATGTGGCAGCTGGCGGAGCCTGTGGTCCCACATTTATGTGCGGATAAACCAGGAGGAACAACTGGGGAGCAAGACAGACCCGCAACCTAGGGTTCCAATGTGGGGAAATAAAGCCTCAAAACCTCTGACTGAAAAAACCTGTGGGGGTTGTGGCAGCAGGAGAAACTCCCATCCTCATAGGTGAGTTCACTGGAGAGACCCACAGGGTCCTAGAAAGTACACAAACCCATCCACCCAGGAATCAGCACCAGAAGAGCTCAATTTGCTTATGGGTAGTGGAGTAAGTTACTGAATGCCGGCCAAGAGCCCAGCAAGTGGTATTATTCTTACTTAGACCCCCTCCCCCACATACAGCACCACAGGGCAGCAACCTGTATTGCCCTACCCTGGGAAATACCTAAGGCTATTCCCCTTACTACATAACTAGCAGCGGAACCAAAAAAATGGCCCAAATGAAAGAATGGATCAAAGCTCCAGAAAAAATACAACTAAGTGATGAAGAGATAACCAACCTATCAGATGCAAGTTCAAAACACTTGGATTTAATCAGGATGCTCACAGAAATGTTTGACTATGGTCACAAAATACAGGAAAGAGTGACAGCTATGAAAAGTGAAATAAAGGAAGATGCACAGGGAACCAACAGTGACAAGAAGGAAATCAGGACTCAAATCAACAGTTTGAACCAGAAAGAAGAAATAAATATTCAACCAGAACAAAATGAAGAAAAAAGAATTCTAAAATATGAGGAGAGGCTTAGGAACCTCTGGGACAACTTTAAATGTTCCAACATCTGAATCATAGGGGTACCAGAAGTAGAAGAGGAAGAGCAAGAAACTGAAAACTTATTTGAAAACACAATGAAGGAGAACTTCCCTAATTTGGCAAAGGAAATAGACTTCCAGAAAGTCTAGGAAGCTCAGAGAGTTCCAAAGAAGGTGGACCCAAGAACGCACATAATAATTACATTACCCAACATTAAAGATAAGGAGAGAATCTTGAAACTATCTCTCTTGAAAAGGAGACAGTTACCTACAAAGGAGTTCCCATAAGACAATTAGCTGATTTCTCAAAAGCAACCTTACAGGCAAGAAGGGCCTGGAAAGAAGTACTCCAAGTCATTAAGAGCAAGGACCTACATCCTAGATTACTCTATCCAGCAGAGCTATCATTTAGAATGGAAGGGCAGATAAAATGCTTCCCAGATAAGGTCAAGTTAAAGGAGCTCATCATCACCAAGCCCTTACTATATGAAATGTTAAAGGTTGTTATCTAAAAAAAAAGATCAACAATACAAACTGCAAAATGACAACAAACACACAACTATAAACAACTGAACTTAAAAAAAACCCAACAAAACCAAAAATGAACTAAGCAAACAACTAGAACAGGAACAGAATCACAGAAATGAAATCCTCACATGGAGGATTACCAGCAGTGAGCAGGACGGGGAGGGGGAGAATGAGGGGAAAGGTACAGGGAATAAGAAGCATAAATAGTAGATACAAAATAGACAGGGGGTGGGGTTAGAATAGTATAGGAAATGTAGAAGCCAAAGAACTTATATGTACAACCCATGGACATGAACTGAGGAGGTGGGGAATGCGGTGGGAGGGTGGTGCAAGGTGGAGCGGAATACAGGAGGGAAGAGTGGGACAAGTGTAATAGCACAATAAATAAAATATATTTTAAAATTAAAAAAAAGAAACCCCTCCATCCCAACTAAACAACTTGGGCTCCATCCCAACTAAACAACTTTTATGTCCCAAAAAGTGATTACTGAATGTTGCAGAAATCACCTCTGTGATATTTTTAGTTTTATTACCCTGGTATGCAAACCTAAAACAATAACCTACTCTTGCCCATTGAAAAACAATTGCTATGTAATTTTCCCTGGCTGGTGTGACTCAGTGGATTGATTACTGGCCTGTTGATTCCCAGTTTGTGTACATGCCTGGGTTGCAGACCAGGTCCCCAGTAGGGGGTGCACAAGAGGCAACCACACATTAACGTACCTCTCCGTCTCTTTCTCCCCTCTCCCGCTCTCTAAAAATAAATAAATAAAATCTTAAAAAAAAGAGAAAACAATTGCTATGTGTTTTAAGTCTCCAAATCATTTAAATTATACTTCTATTCATTTTCTTTCTTTTCCTAATAATTTATCTGTTGAAGAACCTGAGGTATTTGAATTGCAGGATTTCCCACAGTCTATATTTTACTGATTACACACATGGTGCAATTCCAAATATTCTGTTATCCGTATTTCCTGCAACTTGGGAGCTGGATCCAAACATTTGATTGCCTTGTGTTTGATCTTCCTGGACTACAACAGGTGATACTGTGTTCTTGTGTCAGGAAGCATATAGTTTGTTTGCCTCTCTTTCTGTGAGTCATTAATGCGCAATGCCCAGACTGATTAATTCATTAAGGGTTGCAAAATGGTGAATTCTATCATTTACTTTTAATATGTTAATGGGACTTTTACAAAGATATGTTCTCCTTCATTTCTAATTCGATTCAGTTTATATGGGGCTGGACAAATGCCTCATCCTCTCCACTTGTTTATAATAGTTATACGTAATATAAACTATGTCCCTATGATCTTCCTAAGGTGACCAGTTAGTGTTTTATTTTTTATTTCATTATTATAAACTTATGTATTTAAAATAATTTGACAGTGCAAGATTAATAAACAGAAACCTCATTTAAAATGAAGTTGAGAGTTCTCATGTCCTACTACTCATCATCAGTCACCCCAAACAGAAAGAGACATACTTTCCATCTTCCACAGGAAGATGTTTTCTACTCTCTTACTTCATCTGGGAAGAGGGAGGATCTTCTCCTTGTCAGGCAACCAGCTCAACCAATAAAAGACTATTACAACTCAGGCAATGAAAAGCCACTACAGTGCCAATGGACTGTTTACAAGAGCCCCTTTGTGCTTCTCTTTTCCTCGGTTTTGTTCTCATGACGTGTGTGTGGTTTGCCATTTGACCAAATGTTCCGAATGGCAATTTTTGTTGTTCCCCAATTAAACCATTTTGCTGGAGAAATATCTAGCTATCTATCTAAGTTCACCTGCAGGTTTTAGTCTGTTGTAATTAAAATAAGTCCTCACTTAACAGGGTTAGTAGGTTCTACAATTTTAGGTGAAACAACATATGAAACCAATTTTACTACAGACTAATTGACATAAACAAGAGTTAAGTTCCTAGCCATTCCAACAACATTATAAAAAAACAATGTTTAATGAAATGCCATTCAAGGACCTGCCATATTCCATCTTTGACTAGTGGAGACCTAGTCATGTTGGCTGCCGAATCTAATATATAGTTTCTGATAGCTTTCTGCAATCTGGCATGACAGGACGTTCCAGACGTATCTTGTACATTTCTTGCCACAAGCCTGGAATCAACCAAATCCCCCAAAAGCCCTGGGCACTCGGCTGCAATGTTAGAGTTCTAAGGACACTAACTACTATTGTGTTTGCCATTTTTTTTAGATGTCTATAGGAAAAGAGCAAAGATATACATATGGTGTGTGTATGTGTGTGTGTGTGTGAGTGTGTGTGTGTGTTTAAATAATTCCTTGAGAAAATTTAGGTTCTTTTTATTTAAATTCAGTATTATAGGATTTTTTACTTTCTCTCCACTGTATCAAATCTCTACCACCTTTTTTTCCACATTGAGAATCCTGATTATCAAGGACACATTGGTTAAAAGAAATAAAATAATTTATAATTACTAATTTACTTTATCCCATATTACACAAACAACATTTTCAGAATAACAATATTATCATCATTTGTATAATTATTGAGAAAGTTTGAAGGTTTTTTTAAAAATTTATTTTCAGAGAGAGGAGAAGGGAGGGAGAAATAGCAATGTATGGTTACCTCTCACATGGCCCTCATTGGGGACCTGGCCTGCAACCCAGGCATGTGCCCTGACTGGGAATCGAACCGGGACCCTCTGGTTCCCAGCCCGCGCTCAATCCACTGAGCTACACTAGCTGGGCTGAAGTGCTTTTTTCATGTGTTCTTCAATGTCCTCATTTTTTTAAAAAGTTGTATTATATTTATGCTAGGAATATACCATTGCAGACCATACTCTTTCTTTTTTAGCCTCATTTAATTTTGTTTCTACAAGTAACTATATGTTTAATTCTTACTAGCTATTCTTATGACAAAGTCTTTCTAGTCATTTTGGTTATCTGAAGCTTATTTTCCAGTAGATTATCCAGAAGGAGTTTGATAAAACTATATTCACTGAATACTTAAATGTTATAGTTTGTTTATAGTTTATTTGAGTCCTTCATATGTGAAAGTCAATTTTGCTGACTATAAAATCCTTGTTTTACATTTTTTATCTTGAATGTCTCAAATATGTTATTTTAATTTTTTTGTTTGTGGCATAAAGCACTCCTGTCAAAAGGTCTTAATGGTAACCTACTGTTCTTTCCCTTGAAAGTCACTGTTCTTTTCTAGTATTCAAAAGGATTATTTTCTTTACCTTTAAAGTCCATTAATTTTATTAGACTGTATCTTGGTACTGGCTATTTAAAGCTGATATTCTTAAACACATGCTGATCTCTTTCCATATGAGTTTTAAGTCTTTTTAACTCAGAAAAATTTCCTTGAATAATAAATGTTATTTATTTATTATAGTATTTCTGCTGTTTCCTCACTTTTATTATCTTCTTCAAAGCTCCTATTATCTGTAATTTGGATCTTCTTTGCCCATTTTTAATATAAGTCACGTCCTATCAATTACTTTTTCCTCTCTTCCTTCATTTCTTTTAAATTAAAAAATATTTTTCTCTTTTTTGGTCTTCTAGCTCTCTTACTGAATTATCTATTGTGTTTATTTCCTCTTGTGTTCCTTCTAGTTTAGTCTTATTTCCAAAATAAGTCTTTCTTTTATTTCAAGTTTCCCTCCAATTTCTTATACTTCATTTCTGGATTTTTCTGATTCTTACTTATGTTGTTTTCTTCCTCATCTATTGTGTCATTTTCCTAATGTCTTTTGTCTCTTTTTAAAATATTAGGTTAGCCTGACTGGTGTGGATCAGTGGGTTGGGCATTATCTTGCAACCTGAAAAGTCATGGGTCAATTCCCAGTCAGGGCACATGCCTGAGTTGTGGGCCAGTCCCTGGTTGGGGGGCATACAAAAGGCAACCAATCAATGTTTCTCTCTCACATCAATGTTTCTCTCCCTCTCTTTCTCCATCCCTTCCCCTCTCTCTAACAATAAATTTTTAAAAATCTTAAAAAAATGAAATAAAATATAAGGTTATGTTTTTGATGTATTCTAAGCCTGATTTCATAGTCTATAAGGTTTGTTTTTTCTGCTCTTAAGGGATTTTATATGTGTGTGTGTGTATGTTTTTTGCTGTTCGTTTTGCATGAAATTGGTTTTTCTTAACTTTTGGAAAGAGGAAGGGCTCAGGGTAGCTTTCACACAGTTCCCTCCTGTATTGTTTTCATGTTGCGTTTTTTTTTAGAGCATCTTGCTTTGTAAGATTTCCTGAACTCATTTCCCTCTTCCACACTTAACTGTGCATTCTCTCTTGTACCTGTTCTGTGCAATTTGAATTTTATTCCCAGCAATTTCTCCTCTATATACATCTGTCCTGGAAGGCAGCTATGCTAACTGTTTTGAGAATTCTTAGGGGCTGGCTAGACTGCTCCAGATCCTTCGGATTTCATTATGCGCCACTGGCACCTACCAGCGATAATTATTGACTATTTTTGAGTTCTCCTATTCTCATGTCCATCAGATGTCCAGCTGCTTTCCACTGCTTATGCCTCCATGATGATATAGGTCTTGTGGCAGTTGATAGTCTGTCCTCAGCCACTTCATTTGTCATGTAGTGTAGTAACCAGTCTTCACAGTGTTCTCAGTATTTCCTCTCCTCCGTATGTATTCATTCTGTTCCTCACATTAAAAGGTAGAGAGTATTTTTCCTTCTGAGTTTGGGATGATCTTGTGACTGATTTGACCAATAGAATGTGGAGAAAGTGACATTTTGTGAAGTTCTTGGATCCTAGCCACCATGTGAGAAAGGCAAGCCACAAGGAGAGGCCATGTGAAGGAGAACTGAAATGCTCACAATAAGAGCTCCGCTGAGCTCCCAGATTACAATCGTGTGAAAGAACTATCTTTAAAAAAATATATATATATATTATATATATATATATAGTTGATTATGCTATTACAGTTGTCTCAATTTTCCCCCTTTGTCCCACTCCACCCAGTATCCCCCATTACCTCCAGCAATACCTCCTCTTATTTCATGTCCATAGGTCATGCATATAAATTCTTCGGCTAATCCATTTCCTATACTGTTCTTAATCTTCCCCTGTCTATTTTGTATTTACCAATTTGTATTTCTTAATCTCTGTACTTTATTTCCCCCCATTCACCTCTTTCCCCCTCCCAGCTGATAACCCTCCAAATAATCTCCATATCTATGATTTTGTTTCTGTTCTGCTTGTTTGCTTAGTTTGTTTTTTTGATTCAGTTGTTCATAGTTGTGAATTTATTGCCATTTTAATGTTCATAGTTGTGATCTTCTTTTTCTTAAATAAATCTCTTTAACATTTCATATAACAATGGCTTGGTGATGATGAACTCCTTTAGCTTTACCTAGTCTGGTAAACGCTTTATCTGACCTTCCATTCTAAATGATAGCTCTGCTGGGTAGAGTAATGTAGTTTGTAGGTCCTTGCTTTTCATCACTTTGAATACTTCTTTCCAGGCCCTTTTAGCCTGCAAAGTTTCTTTTGAGAAATCAGCTGACAGTCTTATGGGAAATCCCCTGTGGGTAAATACCTGATGTTATCTTGCTGCTTTTAAGATTTTCTCATTATCTTTAACCTTTGGCATTTTAATTATGATGTGTCTTGGTGTGGTCCTCTTTGGGTACATCTTGTTTGGGAAGCTCTGTACTTCCTGGACTTGTATGTCTATTTCCTTCACCAAATCAGGGAAGTTTTCTTTCATTATTTTTTCAAATAAGTTTTTAATTTCATGCTCTTTCTCTTCTGACACACCTATGATTTGTATATTGGCATGTTTGAAGATACCCCAGAGGCTCCTTAGAAGATCCTCATTTTATTGGATTATTTTTTCTTCTTGCTGTTCTGATTGGATGTTTTTTTCCCCTTCTGTTACAAATTATTGATTTGATTCTTGACGTCATCCACTTCACTATTCTCTGTAAATTCTTATTTATTTCACTTCGTGTAATCTTTTTTTCTGCCTGTTTTTTTTAATGCTGTTGAAGTACCCAATGAGTTCCTTGAGCAGAGTTTTGAACTCTGCATCTGATAGATTACTTATCTCCATTTCATTTAGTTCTTTTTCTGCAGTTTTGTTCTGTTCTTTCATTTAGGCCCTATTTCTTTGTCTCCTCATTTTGGCAGCTTTCCTGTGTTTTCTTCTGTGTATTAGGTAGAGCTGCTTTGACTCTCTGTCTCAGTAGCATGGCCTATGTAGAAAAGCACACTGGTAAGTTGAATGGAGTAGAGCCTTAGGAAATTGCCAGGATGAGGCTACCCATGTCACTGTTTGTGTGTGGGAGGGCTCACAGAAGGGACAATGCCACTGCCTGGCCTCTGGAGTTTTGTCTGGGAAGAAACTGTCTCCCAGCCCTTGCCCTGATGCCAGACACTTCAATTTCACCCTATATGCCACTGGTGTCCTTCCAGCTGTTGCCCTAGTGCTAAAGCCCAGAGGGAGTGAGTCTCTGTAAGTCCTAAGTCCATTATGGGTTCTTTAAGAGGAGCTTCCTGAGAATCCTGCAGTTTTTTGTGCTACCCCATCCCCCACTGGCTTTTACAGCCAGAAGTTATGGGGACTTATCTTCCTAGCGCTGGAACCCTGGACTGCATTCTCTAGTGTAGGGCTGGGATCCTTTGCTCTTGAGGTATCCCTCCTGGTTTTCATCTACCACACATGGGTGTGGGACTGCCTGTTCCATGTCCATGCCCCATTCTGTGTCTCTACGCCTCTGTGAACCTCTCTGCATCTCCTCACCTCTGCCCCTCCTACCCATGTGCATGTATGCATCTTCTTTAATTCCTTAGTTGTCAGACTTCCATACAGCTAGATTTTCTGGCATTTTTGAGTGATACTTGTTTTGTAGTTTAGTTGTAATGTTTGCCATGGTTGTGCGAGGAGGCGAGCCATGTTTACCTACATCTCCATCTTGACTGCAAGTTTGAAAGAGCTATCTTGAATATTCTATTCCACCTGAGTCTCCAGACTTGTAGCCCCAGTTATAAAAAATAATAAAATCGTTATTGTTTTAAGACACAAAGTATAGGAGTGGTTTTTAATACAACATTAGGTAACTAAAACATTTAATTTGATGAAAATGTTGTCTATGGTTTTTAGATTCTAAAACAATGTCTTGTTACACCCTCTTCAAAATCTTCCCAGAATCTGCTCTGACATAAGATTATAAGGTTCTTTTAGGGTAGACCTCAGTCAACATCTATAACAGTATCAGGAAGTGTAATTCAGAACCAGAACAGAACATAGTGAATTTATAGCTTCCCCATGTGAACTTTGGTTTTCTAATCAGCTCTCAGAGGAAATAAACTCATTTCTCCTGATTTTCTGCCCCTTAGTTCATTGCAGTTTAAATTGAATAAGAATCCATTTGTTTGTATTAGT
This sequence comes from Micronycteris hirsuta, assembly GCA_004026765.1. Lineage (NCBI taxonomy): Eukaryota > Metazoa > Chordata > Mammalia > Chiroptera > Phyllostomidae > Micronycteris > Micronycteris hirsuta. The sequence goes on along the minus strand of PVJI01013157.1, from coordinate 39,576 downwards.
TTCCTGGATAAAGATGGGCACCCCAGTTTTCTAGAACCAGGTTGATAGGAGTATCAAAATTTCCAACAATCATAAAATTTTCAAAAAAGGTCAGAGTGAGTCATGTGGGTACCACAAGAAAGCAAATAATTTGGTCCGTTTTAAAGCTAATCAATTCAGTCATTTGTGAAAGTATTTATTGAGTGCTTGTTATGACCCAGGAACTAGGCATTAGGGTGCCAGGTATACACCAGTAAACAAAGCAAACATCCCAGTCTTAAGGAACTTAAATTCCAGTGATGTATATTCTTTAAATATTTGTTCAGAGATTTTTCTATTTTTTCTTGTGTATGCTCCTTCGGAATTGCCAACTCCACTTCCTGGTCCTTACAACAAATACACGCCCTGAAGAGTCCTGACAAATACCATTTTATCCTTTTAATTATATTTTCAGTGATGACAGAGAATCCCTTGGAAATTGGTTTCTTTGGATGCTGCCTAACTAGTCTTCTCATCATCCAATTCTGATTTCAAAGTCACCAGAGTTGAAACTATAATGTGGCAAGCAGTTTGGGGAAATAATGAAGTATTTAAATTTAAATTATTTCTTAGAGTGGTACTTTAACATGGCCAGTCACCATTGAATTCTGTAGGTGGATACTTCACTAGATTAGTAGAAATTTTGGACCTTAATGTGTATGTGGGGAAGGAAGATGAGAGGAAAAGGGGGTGAGTAGTAGAGGTGGTTAAAAGAAAAAAAAAGGGGGGGTGAATAAAAGATTATATTCTCAACACCAACAATGTAGGCAAATCTAGTATTTTAGTAGGTTCTTGTACAACCTGGAAAGGTACACTAACAGGAAACTTTCTACCCACTCGTTGACTCTCCTTTTCCCATCCTAGTGTCTGCTGGGATCTATCAGTGGGTGGAAGGTATTGTCATTGTTTATAATGCTCATAAGCCTGCATGGATGTGAATGACATATATTTAGAAATCAAAATAAAGCTTCAGGAAGATCTTCAATTTAATGGAAACTAGTCTAGTCATTTGGGAACCACAAGTGCTTTTTAGGGAAAATCTGCCTCTGCAAGCTGGAGGAAGTGTGGGTGTGCTGGAGTCCTGGTGACACCTTGTGATGTCAGTCACCCCCAGCCCGAGGCTGATTGGCTATGAAGTGCTGCAGCAGAGTTTAAATCCCTGCCCCATCAGAGAAGTGTTCAGAACATCAACAGAAGAGTGGTTTTGTGGGGCACAGATTTCCTCTGTGAGAACTTCAGCCTGATTGTTGAGACTTTGGGGACAAGTCTTTGTGAACTGAAGACGGTAAGATATTTTTATGCTTTAATTTCTTATAAATGACTTCAGCTGTGTTGTTTGGAATATATTAAATATGCATACATGTTGAGAGGCATGCCGTGTGGAGAAAGAAGGGGAGAACGGTGCCTTGGGTAAAAATGATTCTCATTTCGTGCCTATTGTTTATGCCACAGTAAATAATGATATTAAAAAGACATGTTAAGCCAGGTGTTTTTCCTACTAGTACTTTAATTAGATCTCTGCACAGTACTTTTGAAAAAGAATGTTTATACAATAGAGGACAGATGAAAAGTCATTTTGAAGTTTAACTTTAATTAACAAAACAAATAAAACTTTTACATTTAGGTTTCATGGATATAGTGAGGTTCATGGCCTATGAGACATTATGAAAGAATCTAAACTAGATTGGCAGGACTTTCAAAATATGGCCTTTTAAATTAAGAATCTAGACAGCAGCCAATAATATTCATTATGAACTGAGTAATTGAAATGCTAAGACCACTGAAATAAAGCAAGGGCGTGATAATTATAATGATTTTGTATTGTCTAGCTGGGTATTCATGGGAACAAATACAGTCAGAATTCAGTAGATGTTGATTACAACTGTCTTTTTAAAACATTTTCTAGTGTAGCCCTGGCTGGTGTGGCTCAGTGGATTGAGTGTTGGCCTTCGAACTTAAAGGTCACCGGTCCAATTCCCCATCAGTACACGTGCCTGGGTTGTGGGCTGCACTGGGCCCACAGCTGGGGGGCGTACGAGAGACAACTGACTGATGTTCCTCTCTCTCTCTTTCTACCTCTCTATAAAATTAAATAAGTAAAATCTAAAAAAAATTTTTTTAGTGTAGAAAACTTAGGAGTACACATACTCCTATCCATATGTATTTTTATTTGCTGCATTTATCCCACTTCATCTATATCAGAAGTGTCTGTCTTTCATGACAGAGAGCAGGAGCTATAGTCAAGAAATGCATTTTGTGTGACGTGTAGGAGATCCCATGTGTTGTAGCAACACTTCTTGTGACCTGTCTTTTTCAGGAACAATAACTTCTGGTGAACCATACTTTTTGTTTAACTGAGGATCAAGTAGACTATCCTACTTTGATGTGGCTGGTTACAAGTGAACAACACAGTTTTCTAAAGCACATTAGTCTACTTACCTACCCCAAAATGGCGATGCGGACAAATGTGCCTCAGATACCTAGAGGCCTTCCAAATTTATATTTAATTTTAAGACACTTAGGAGTTATTTTACTGTGGTTGAAGGCATATGACATGGCATTGATTGCAACTGACCTCAAGATGATTACAATTAGAAAGATTGGAAATTTTTATTGACTTGTTTAGTTTTCTCAATTCCTAATAGAATTAGTGTCCTGACCAAATTGCACTTTATTTTTAAAGAGTAATAATCAAACAAATTCTAGCTCATGGATGTCCTGGTTAGTTGGGTTCTGGGTAGTTTTATGTCAAGACCACTTTATCATCATTATTACACGCTGTTGTACACTCAGCACCTAGAACAGTGTCTGGCACAAAGGATGTTCTCCAAAAATATTTGTTGACTGCTAATGAAGAGATAAATTCTTTATTAGCATCACTAAGGGCAACCACACTAAGTTAAAAATAAGCAAATTAAGTGTGTTAAATTGAGCTCTGAGAAAATAATTCATAAAGGTTGAAAGTCTCTAATACATAAACTACCTTCCAAACAGATGGAACTCAAATTGAGGTTGTTTGTTTCCTTTCATTCCTTGTTCTTATGGTAGAATGCAGGGTGTACAATGTAGAAATGACATTTACCAATCACTGAAGAAATAAATGCTTGAAGTTCTGGATCCTTATCTTTCAGGCTTGTAGCTATTTGCTAATTTAGTATTCAGAATAGGACTACTTCATATCTGTTTCCAGTCTTTTTAGGGTGGTTGTTAAAAAGCTTATAAAAGTTTGGTGCTCTCATTTGGAAATACATTTCACGAATGAGTAATTTTTCTTTTATCAAAAATACTAATTAAAAAATTTAACATAGGTTTGAGATCCAACTTTCCTTAATGCCTGATGGCAGACTATATTCTTTGGGAGGCAACACCAGCTTTCTCAGGATCCTGGGGTGTGTTTTATTCTGGTTTGTCAGACCTCCATTTGGGAAGTTATTACTTTAGGTCAGGGTGCTCAATGTTATTTCTAGAAGCATGAGTATGTTAGTGCATCTTCCTTATGTTTCATGATATTCCATTTCTAAGACACATGAACACTGGAAGTATACACTTCCTTTGTGGAAAAACACAGCATTCATTGGTGTAGAGCATCTCCTAATTGTTTGGAGGTGTGTATTTGGATAAGAGAGAAGCAATAGAAAACACAGAAGGAGAGCTCAGTGTTCATTGGCCTTTTATCAAAGCTAGAATATTTTCTAGTTTTCAGGACATTATGAGATTACCTCCCTTTTCAAATTTCACTTTGGAAATTAAAATGATGAGTGGCCTACTTTTCATTTCATCTCTGAAGCCAAAACCATTGGCATGCAGTTATTTTGAGAGTATCATGTTGGGGTGAAACTTTGCTTTCCTTAAGAAATAAACCTAAGAACTTTAGAAAATTGTTTTGATTGTGGGAACTAAAGGGAAGTGTAGAGGAGGAAATATCTACTCTCTGTGGATCTCCTGTTGGGCCTAAGAATTAAACTGACTAAAATAGATTAACAGAAGAAAAGCATACAAATTTTATTAAAATTTTTACAGGCACAAGGGAGCCTTCAAAAGAGAATGAAGACCTGAAGAAGTGACCAGAGCAGAAAGATAGTATGCCTTTTAGACAAAGAAACAATGCGTTTGTGAAGAAGTGACAAGAACAGTGTTTGGGGCTGTGTGCAGTAAACTGTGTAGGAGTGACTGGGAAGATAATGTTAGTTTGACAAGAGTTGTTTGGAGGGATTTCTCTCAGCCTTGATTCTCATTTCTGCTGATAAGAATGCCTTCTTTGCCCTGGCTGGTGTGGCTCAGTGGGTTGAGCACCAGCCTGCAAACTGAAAGGTCGCTGGTTTGATTCCCAGTCAGGGCACATGCCTGGGTTGCTGGGCAGGTCCCTGGTTGGGGGTGCTTGAGAGGCAACTAATTGATGTTTGTTTCCCTCTCTTTCTCCCTTCCTTCCTTTCTCTCTAAAAATAAATATATAAAAACTTTTTAAAAAGAAAAATATGTTCTCTCCTTGTGGTACAGAAAAGACAGCTTTCACCTGGGAATCTTATCTCCTGTTTTTAGGAAGAAAAAGGAGGATCAGTGTGCCCTTCTTGCATCTGCTGTTTCTTAAGTGCCTTCAGCTCAAATTAAGTTCCATGTCAAAGAGAAATATTTTGGGATGAGGTATTCTGGTTTCCTTCAGAAGTGATATCTTGTTGAATTAGGCTTGTTGTAGGTGCAATAGAGCATTTTCATATGTTTTCTCTGTTGATATTAGGCAAAGGATATGAAAAAAGTTAAATAATATCAAAATATGAGTACTGCCCGGCTGGCGTAGCTCAGTGGATTGAGCGCGGGCTGGGAACCAGAGGGTCCCGGTTCGATTCCCAGTCGGGGCACATGCCTGGGTTGCGGGCCAGGTCCCCAATGAGGGCCATGTGAGAGGCAACCATACATTGCTCTTTCTCCCTCCCTTCTCTCTCTGAAAATAAATAAATAAAATCTTTAAAAAAAATATGAGTACTAATATGAACCCTACTGAATTAGAACAAAGGAAGCGGCATGCACTGAGAATGGCGGTGCTGAAGCGGGATGATGCTCATAACATAAAATGAGAGCCTTTGTCGAACTGTGGGAGCTGTATGAAAGCAGAAATGAACATGCTCAGCCTCCTTATCTTAGGATTTCTACTGTTTTGAATCAATTTAAAAATAAGATTAAACGACTTCTCAAGCCCAATGTTTCAGACATTTAGCATATTCAGACATTATTTATCAAGGTATGCTTATTTCTCAGATCAAGGGTGAAAATCACTTTGAGTACCTTAAAAACAAACTTCATGCCTTTGGTGGACTGATTTATTGCTCAGCAGTGGGATTTCTGCATTAGTATGTCTTTAAATCTCCCCAGATGAAACTAATAAACAGCCAGGATTGAGAATCTCTGGTTTAGATCTTTTGTCGCTAGTGTGGTATATATTTAACGTTAAAACAAAAAACAAAGTGACAATAGTGAAGTCTGCAATAAACTTGAAGGATTTTTCGCAAAACTTATGAAGTCCAGCTGACCATTCTGTTAAGGTAGCCACAGGGCTTACTAGCACAGGGCAATTATTTTCCCTTTAAATCATTTTAATAGCTCTTTACATTAGCATCTAGTACATTTATTTTTAGATATAAAACAAATTGTTTCTCAAGTTACTAGTTCTTGAGGTGTGAAACGAAGACACCCTCCAGGAAAGTGTGGCTTCACTCGGTCTCTTTGTCTGATCAGGATTCACCAGCGCACCTAAGCCTCTAGTCTCCCGAGAGCCTCAGTACTATGAATGACACTTAAAAGAAGTTAGCATTGTCTCGTAGAATGTGTCGCTCAATGCAGCACAGTAGATATGAAGAGCTTTCTAGAGCTGTAATGTGAAGCCTGCTATTGTGCATTTTTTGCATATTAAAAAAATGCAAAACCAATTTATGTTGTCTGGACATTATTGTGAGGTTATCCATGTGACTGAGAAGCCATGCTGTGTGTGTGTGTAGACAGATGCCCACCGGCTATCAGAGGTGTATCCATAAATGTAGCTCTTCGGGGGAACACATTAGCAAAGTTGCTGTGCCACACCAAGTTGCATAATTATTATGAAAGGGAACAGTCAGAAATTTCTCTATTCCTTTTTCTTTACTTTTTCCTCTATTTATCATATTTTATGTGTTAGTGAAGAAGTGTTTATAGAGCTCCTCATTGAAAAGTTTTCAATTTATCTCTTAGGAGTAAGGTTTATTTTAAACAGCTTTATTGCAATGTAATTTGCATAGATACTTTACCTATTTAAAGTATACAGTTTAATAGTTTTTAATGTATTCACAGAATTGTACAACCTTCACCAAAATCAATTTTGGAATATTTTTATTACCTCCAACATTCACTCCTTAACTGTTCCACACAACTCTTCATCTCCCACCCCCAGACCTGGGCAAATACTTATCTAATTTCTGTCTCTATAGATTTGTCTATTTGGACATTTCATAGGAATGAAATTATACAATATGTGGGCTTTTGTGTCTGGCTTCCTTCACTCAATATAATGTTTTCAAGTCTTCTTTGTAGCATATATCAGAACTCATTCGTTTCTCTGGCTGAATAATATTTCATTGTATGGATACAGTATAATTTATTTAACCATTTATCAGTTGATGGACATTTGGATGAGTTATTTTTTAAATAGGAGGAAACTGTTCAAAAGTTGAAGCTCCTGTATTTCTGTAGCATGGAGAAAAACATTTGTCCTTCGTCACAGGTGGAGGTGTCACACCTGGCTATGAAGACCAGCATCCTGCTTATGTTCCTTTGGGGGCTGTCCTGTGCTCTTCCAGTAAGTATCAGGACACGGATATATGGGAAAAAAAACGTTTTATACCTAAAACTTCACAATTTTCATTGCCTATGAGCCAAGGTGGCTGTGTATGTTCTAGTTAGATGAAAATAGTAGTTTCTCAGGTAGCTGTTTTCTTTAAAATATAATCTCGGTTATTTCTTATTCTGTTCAGTTGTGATTCATATAGTCTTGAGTCTCGTATTTCTTTCTCAAAAGCAGTGGTTCTCAAAGTGTCCTCCCCAGAGCAGCTGCAGCAGCAGCAGCACCTTGAACTATGTTAGGAAGGTGAATTCTGGGTCCTCCCTCAGGCCTCCGAGCCAGACTCTCCGGGGATGGGGCGCAGCCCTGTGTGTTTCCGTACGTTCCCTGGTGATTCTAGTGCTTGCCAGAATTTGACTACCACTGCTCCTAGTTTAAGGAAAGTGTTAATAGCTGCTGCCTGGGAAATTTCTCTGTGGGCTTTCTCTGTGGGCTGATTGTGTGTACTAAATTTTCTAGGTAGCCAAGTATCAAAATACTGAATCTGAGAGCTCTGAAGAATGGAAGGTGAGTAGAAATAAGATTTTTTGAAATATTTTTATTTCAATACTTTGTTAGTATAACCAAGTTATCTCCACTGCAAATGTTGAAACTTCTAATAATTTAATAAATACATAACTTAAGACATCGGTGGTAAGAACTATAATTTCTAGTTCATATAAGGAAATTTAGTTCATATACTACTTCAATTCCAACTTACTAGTATAATTTGGTGAGGAAGCTTTTTTTCTCCTTTAGCTTTATTTTCATAATAGATGCATGTAGTAGTGCAAGGGGGTGGATGATGATGAACCAAGACTTCCCTTGGAGGATTAGGTCTGCTGGTATGTTTTACGAGATGTCTGGGTAGGCAGCAGGTCAAGTCCTGGAAGGTGAGAAAAGAATGAAAAATGAGAGGACACTGGAGTCTTTGGAATGATAGCTGATGTTAGCTGAGTGTTGACTCTGAGTGACCTGGCAGTCATTAATTCTCAGTAACCCAAGAACCCTGGCCAGGCATGGTTCTGTGCACTTTATACATATTACATAACTTTCTCAGTCTTCACAACGCTCCAATAAACTAGGAGTCGTATCTTATTCTCATTTTACCAATGGGAATCCTGAGACATCGGGAGTAACCTAGTCTGTCTGGGCTGTAAGGTGAATAAGTGTTAGAACCAGACTTTGAACCAGGTCACTCTGGCTCCAGAATCCACCTTCTGTCCCAGGGTGTCGCTGGGATTTCGTCCGGCAAAATCCGTGGGTGACCGTAACCCGATGCATAAAAGAATCTCACACCGAGACACGCTGGGAGAAAAGAGTCCGGAGCCACGGGACTATTTCCTTTATCTCAGGAAAAAGGCCCCAGGCGTAGCTCAGCCGGGCTTTTTATTAGAAGCTTCAGGACACATTTACATTGGATTGATTATTCATGGGCTTATGCAGAACAGGGGTTTTCAGTTGGGTCATGAGGATATATGGGAAAGGAATAGATAAGGGGTAGGTTTACTCAGTTACAGAGCATTAGGATGTAAATTCAGGTCCGGTGGCAGACAGGACCGTGGTAGTACATTAAACAGGAGACAAGTAAATTGAGGGTAAGCTAACTAGGGCTGTTAACTATTAGGAGACAGAGAAGAATTTCATGGATTCATTAACTTAAGTCTCTTGACTCCGGGAGGGAGAGACTCAGCAAGTCAGAGAATTTTTTAAGAAACATTTTTGCTAAATTCCCATTAGAGAATTCCTTTTCCACTGACATGATCCATGCTTGTTCACACAGGAATAATTTTTCCTCACGCGGAGCTGAGCTCAAAATGCGTAAATTCCCGGGACTCATGTTTTTTCATGCGTGTGGAAAGAATTCCTACACTGGGGTGTTCTGTCCCTCTGAGGAAGGTACCAGTTCTAGGAAGTCAGTAGGTTCTTAAGATGAAAACTACAAGTAAGGGTTAAAATCTTATGCTAAGTAAGAGTGTTTTGTTCATTGTCTTGTATCCTGCTGCATGATACAGCCTGGGCACAACGCAGTTAATGGCAGGAGGATAATGACAGAGGCCTGAGATGGGGTCCCGCCCCTGCCTGAGGCTGGAAAGGACTTGCAGGATTTCCTACTGGAACTTGCCTCAAAGACTTCCTTAGGCTAGATCATTTAAAAGCAGCCATTGCAGATTCTTTTGCTCTTTCAACCAGAGACTCTAAAACTACCGAAAACATACTGTGTCCTCAAGCCTAGGCTTGGCATGAGAAAAATACCTTTGCTCCCTTCCACCCCTTAATTCCAAATGATAACTGACTGGAGTGGAGTCTGTCATTGTGCCTGCCTGCAGTGTCACAGGGCAAAGACTTAAAGTGCTTACGCAGTAGCTCCTTCTTCTGAAGACATATCTCCAGCCCAGCATTCCTGAGAGGCTTGTTGAAAACCTGTTGACAACTGATAGCAGCTCCTCCCCACTTAACTTTGCACCTTGGGTCTTCAAACCCATCTCTCAGCAGCTTTGAGCCACAGGGGACTTTGGGATTTTGCCTTGCTCAAGGGGAAGGAGGAGAGTAGATGGGAAAAGGGCACCAGAGGTGACTCAGACATTTTTAGAGTTTTTATAAGATTAAAGGAAGTGAAATAAATCAGCCCTGGCTGGTGTGGCTCAGTGGATTGAGCACCAGCCTGTGGGCTGAAAGTTCACTCTTTCAATTCCTAGTTAGGGCACATGCTTAGGTGTTGGGCCAGGTCCCGGGTTAGGGGCATGATAGAGGCCACCAATCAGTGTTTCTCTCACACATCACGTTTCTCTTCCCCTCTCTCTCCCTCCTTTTCCCTCTCTCTAAAGATAAATATATAAAATATAAAAAAGAAAACAGAAAGTGAAATAAATCAGAACTATAAGTAATTAAATTAAGATTAGAATATATTTTTTTAATTTTGGTGACCTTATGTGACTCAAGAAAGGTTTAACAGCTTTCTCCAGTCAGTTTTGTTTACTATTGAATTTTATAAAGAGGATATTCTTAAATTGGATCATTGCTTTAGTTTACATTATATTGAATAGTTCCTAATATGCTTCCATAGGCATTCACTGATTTCATCCTCACAGAAACCCTATGGAGTAAGACTGGTTGCTAATATTCTTAATTTGTGATTAAGAAACTGATAGCACACTGGTGGAGTGAATTGTCCAAATTCACATAGAGTGCAAGCATGGCAATCTACCCAAGACTAAGGGTTTTCCTGAGACACATGAATTTCAGCACTAGCAATAAGATGTTCATTTTCAGGGCTAACACCAAAACCAAGGAGTAACTGAGACTTAAGTCTGGGTCCTGAGTTCCCATGCTGTTTTTCTTTTATTTTTTTAAATTACTTTATTGTTGTTCAATTACAATTGTCTGCATTTTCTCCCCTCCCCCCACCCCATCCAAACCCACCTCCCTCCCTTGCTTCCACACTCCCCCTTGGTTTTGTCTATATGTCCTTTATAGTAGTTCCTGAAAACCCTTCTCCCCACAGTCCTCTCCTGTTTTTCCTATCTTACATTTCCTCTAGGTTGTGTGAATACCAAGTTTCAGAGAAAGTTAGTTTTTCTCTAAGTGAAATACTAGAAACCCAGAAATTTTCCAGGTCTTTTATATCATATGATTTTTTTCAGGCCATTAGTCATCTTGTAACAGGGTGCAGCCAAGATGGGGGAGCCCAAATAGGGATTTGTAATGGGGTCCAGAACTCAAGGTGTCCAGGAAATATTAGAAATATATATATAGGATGCCCTCACCCCCACAAATCCGAGCTGGGGGATGGGACACAGGGAACAGGGCCATTAAGAGCTGTTTTGTATAGCAGCAGCTTTGCAACTAACCTCTGGCATGGTCATTTAACATATCTATAACCTTTAACTGGTTTTATAGATATGTTAAATAGCTGTGGCCACACTTTGAGCCAGGGGGATGGAAGTGACATCCACCCAAGATGTAACTGGGAGGCAACTCCCCCTGGTCACAGGGCGCCTGCCTGAGAGCTTGGAGATGATTGGCTCCATGCCATGGGGCCACACCTGCCCAGAGTTACCATGGCAGCCCAGTAAAGCTGGAAGTATATGGGAGTGCTGGTAGGTGTAGCGGATTGTAGGAGGAGTCGGAAATGAGGCTGCAGAGGAAGATTGGCACAGGGATTTAAACCCAGGCATGGCAGCCATAGCTCTCTCTCGCTCTCCCTGGACCATGAAGGGTAGGATTGGGGACCCCTCTGCCTGAGAGACAGGCTGTCTCTCTCTCTCTCTCTCGCTCTCTCGCTCTCTCACTCTCTCGCTCTCTCGCTCTGGAACACAGCTTTTGGCGAGAGGGGAGGACCCTGCGGCTTTGGGGCTCCCTTTGCCACACAGCTTAGTAAGCTGGGAAGCAAGATGTAGCAGTGATGCCGAGCTCTCTCTTAGCAGTTTGGAAGAATGCAGGAGAGACACTGCAGGAAGGGCTCTGGACCACGAGGCTTTGGAGGAGTGGGGACCCCTTGGCTTGAGAGACAGAGAAAGGACCATGTGGCTTTGGGTGGCTCCCTTTTGCCATGCGGCCTAGGAAGCAGGAGAGACTTTGCCTGGAAGAAAAGAGGTGAAAGGACTCTTGCTGGTGGGCCATGAGAAGGTGCCACGTGGTTTTGGACTAACTAAAGATCACGGTGGCGACACAGCAGATGGTGTCAGAACCGAGGGCCTGCCTGAATCACGGACTTCTACTTCTTTCCCTGAGATATGGTACCCTGAACTAGGCAGAGGGGAGAAGGAAGGACTGTGTACATTTGTGGGTATTCTAGAAAACGGGTATTCCAAAGAACTCTAGTGCCTTAAAGGGGACCTTAAGTCATTACTCCAAGCCTGTATAACTTGTAAATAAATAATTCCTTTCCTTTTCACTAGTCTCTGGCATTGAGAGATGTCTTTCCATTGGCGACGGGCATAACGAACCTGGTGCGGAGTTGGGGGATCCTTGGGTGTCCCTGCCCTGCTCTGTAACATGCCCACGCTGTGGGATCATTCCTGCCACAGCTGCGTGGTCCTGACTTTCCTTCCCGCAGCATCTCTCCTGCATTCTTCCAAACTGCTAAGAGAGATCTCTGCATCGCTGCTACGACTTGCTTCCCAGCTTCCTAAGCTGCATGGCAAAGCGATCCCCAAAGCTACGGGGTTCTCCCCTCTCACCAAAAGCCATGTGTTCATCCCCTCGGTATGGCTGCCAAGCCTGGATTTAAATCCTTACTCCAAGCCTGTATAACTTGTAAATAAATAATTCCTTTCCTTTTCACCCATCTCTGGCATTGAGAGACGTCTTTCCTTTGGTGGTGAGCATAATGGACCTAGAACGGGGGGCACAAGGGGGATCCTTTTGGTAGCCGTGTATCATTGGGTGCCCCCGCCCTGTTCTGTAATTATCTCACATTCATCACATTCTTTTTAAGTTATTTCATCATAACATATCATTATGACTCATGTAAATTCAAAACATACAGGATCTGGTACAAATAACGTCCTTTTTTATTACAAAGTCAAAAGAATGTAATTCTTTTTTTTTAATATACAACCCTTTATTAACCAATGATTTATTTGACTGCCTTGGAAAAGTATAAATGGAATCCTAGATCCTAAATCGTATAACAAAATGACCTTCTTCTTATTTACTTACTTCATTTCATTTCATTTCATTTGATGGCAGACGATCTTAATGAAACTCTATTTATTTTTTTGAAATTACAGTTTATATTTAATATTGTTTGGTATCAGTTTCAGGCATAAGGTATAGGGAATAAGATGCATAAGCCTGCAATTCTGTAACAGAACAATATCACACTCAAGCACACCAAATGACATTTTAGGTGACATGTTCAAATTAATACTATAAATTATTACACCCATATTATTACCCTACTAACCACACTCAAGCAGGCATTACTTCTACTGGACCCTGTATATCAAGAAACTTTTTAAAATCATCCAAAATTATTCTCAATATTTGCAATGACATGCTTCATCTGAGAAGGAGTAACTTATTTTCCTTCCTTTTTTGCAGGGTCATTTGGCTGAGACACGAACACCGCCTTTGGTAACTATCTCATTTATTTGTTGTCATAAACATCGCATAAAGTAACTTTACCTCTCTTCTCATCACCTTCGGCCATTTGGAAAGTACAAGCTACAAGCAATTAATGTATATCATATTCTTTTTCCTTTTCTCAGGAGTTACTAAACAACATTTGTTTCTTGTTTTAGGAGAGCAATGAGTCATCAGAAGAAAGTAAAGTTAGCTCAGAGGAACAGGTAATTAAACAGAACTTTCTTAACTCTTCAGACTATTTAGGAATTGAAGGAAATAATGTTAGATTAAATTACCTGGCAACTGTTCTAAATATAATATTTTCTAACCATTGGTTATGCTGACTAAATAGTCACCTAAAATAAGAAGGTGGAAATGAGTGGGAAAATTCGGATGTGGACATGCTATTCATTCCATATTTGTCACTGGGGCCAGATTATAGACATTGTGGCCCTAAATGTCCCTCTAGTTAAAGTGAATACACACACACAAACACAATTGTCATAGACTATTTTAGACAAGCAATAGTTCACTCACCAGTCTGAAATGTAGCTTATTTTGCTTTTACAATTAGAGCAATTCAGATCAGTCAGGCGTGGCATGAAGTGCCTGCGGGGCTTAGAGACCTCCTCCATGTTAAGGATCCTGTTGCGGAGAGAATAGTGAGAACCCTGAGGAAACCTGAATGAAGCAGCAGCTTTAGTAATGACTGTCTCTTTAAAATAGTCTCGTCTGTAGTCCTGGGATTGAGAAAAGCTGATTATATCCCTATCATAAAAACGGTCTTTCTTCTCCTTTTCTTACTCCTCCTCCTTCTTCATTTCTCTAAGACTAAATGTCATTACTTTTTTAGTTGTTCTATCATTTTTTGACTAAAATGAACCTGTGGGGCCCCAGAGATTCTGGGAACCAGGTTTTTCTCTGACCATGGGTTTTGACCCTCATTGCATTCTATACTTGACCACAGTTGGAAGACAAATTATTAGGCTTTGTACCACTATTTACTAAAGGTTTGTCAAAGGAACATCTAGAAATTTATAAGCATAGAACTTGGAAAATGCCCTTTTCTGTGGATGTGGTGATTTATTACCTCAATGTTCTCTGAGCTCAGGTGAAGGTAATGCTCTGTGCCTCAGAGGGTGTCATTTGTGCCTATTGAGGTATGGAAAGCTAAACAGATGCTCAGTTCCCACAGATCAGTGTAAACTAGCGATGGAAAGAGAGCTCAACACTTTGTACTCCTCAGACATTGATCAGCAGGAACATGTGGAAAAAGAAAAAAAAAAACTGGCAAGAATGTTCTTGTTATAGCATATGAGAAAGAAAGCAGATTTTCCAGAGCACAGCGATGATGACTCACTGTCCTTCCTCATCTGTGAGAGCATCCCCTTGTTTTACTTATGGGGTAATGTGTCTGAGCTCACAGAACTAAGCTGCCTTGGTAGTCACACTAGTTGCACTCTTCTGTCTGGGCCTTTTAGGAGCAACTTTATGCCTGGGAAAATAGGTATAAACATGGTTTGGGTGAGATATACAGCAATACCTTATTGCAACATTTTACTTTCATTTTAGCTAAAGGTTTCATTCTCCTGCCCTAATACAACTCCCCTGCTCTCTGAATTGATTAGAAAAAAATATTTGGGTCATTTTTAAATCACTCAGTATTTTTAAAAACTCTGTTTAAAACCAAACAATTTGATGAGTGAGCATTATAAACCAACTCTTTAATTTACAAAAACTTCTCTGAGAGTTTTCTTTAAGGAATCATTCTTAAAATATGATTTCATAACAAAGCTTTTTGAGAATTTTTGGAGCATGAGTGAATTTTGTTTACAAAAAAAAATGGAATGACTTGAGTTTTGATTCCTCTTCCTTCCCTTTTAACTTCTGGCAGAGATGTTATTGAGCAGTAAAATTGATCGTGGTTTAGATGAGAGACATAGGAAGAAGAGAGCAGACAGAACGTAGATTGATATTAGAAAATACATCCTCTATATCACCTCCAGGAGTACTGACCATGTCTGTTAACCTCAAACTCCAGGTAAATGAAGACCCCAGTAACAGCGCCAAATCAGAGGAAGGCCTGGGCCTTGATGATCATTGGTATGTTCATAGACCAGCTGGTGGCCTCTCTAGGCATGCAGGAAAAGAAGGAGATGATAAAGATGATGACGAAGATGACAGTGGAGATGACACCTTTGGTGACGATGATAATGGCCCAGGACCTGAAGAAACACAAGGAGGAAACTCCAGACTCAGAAGTGATGACGACTCAGCTGACACCACACAATCCAGGGAAGACAGTGCCCAAGGTACCACCAGTGAGAGCAGGGATCTTGACGATGAGAACGAGGGAAACAGCAGATTTGAGGGAGGTGACTCCACTCAAGAGAGTGAGAGTGAGGAGCACTGGGTGGGAGGTGTCAGTGAAGGAGACAGTAGCCATGGGGATGGCTCTGAGTTTGATGATGAAGGGATGCAGAGCGATGATCCAGACACCATCAGGAGTGAGAGAAGTCACTCCAGAATGAACAGTGCCAGTGTCAAATCAATAGAATCAAATGGGAACAGTGATGAGCACATAAGCACTCAGGATTCAGGTGAGAGCCAATCTGTGGAGAGTCCCAGTAGGAAGTTTTTCAGAAAGTCCCGCATATCTGTGGAAGATGACACAGGTGATCTTGACAATAGCAACACAATGGAAGAAGTCAAGAGTGACTCCACGGAAAACACTAACTCCAAGGAAACTGGCCTCAGACAATCCAGAGAAAACAGCAAGAGTGAGTCTCAAGAAGACAGTGAGGAGAATCAGTCCCAGGATGACAGTCAAAATGTACAAGACCCCAGCAGTGAGTCTAGTCAAGAGGTTGACCTGCCATCTCAAGAAACCAGTAGTGAGTCTCAGGAAGAGGTAATGAGTAAATCTAGGGGTGACAACCCAGATAATACCTCCAGTCACTCAGAAGAAGGTCAGGAAGATAGTGACTCCAGTGAAGAGGACAGCTTGAGTAAACCCTCCAGTTCAGAAAGCAAATCCAGAGAGGAGCAAGCTGACAGTGAATCCAATGAGAGCCTCAAATACTCGGAAGAAAGCTCAGAGTCCACCGAGGATGAAAACAGCTCCAGCCAGGAGGGCCTCCAGTCTAACAGTGCCTCTGCAGAGAGCCAGAGCGATGAAAGCGCGTCAGAGCCAGACAGCCAATCTGAGGAAGATGATGGCAGTGATTCTGAGGACAGCAGCAAGTCACCGGAAGATAGCATCTCTACTGAGAGCGACTCAAGCAGTGAGGAAGATGGCCAGTCAAAGAACACTGAGCTAGAAAGCAGAAAACTAACAGTTGATGCTTATCACAACAAACCGATTGGGGATCAAGATGACAATGATTGCCAAGATGGCTATTAGCATCGGCCTTCCTAAAAAGTGGCTCTCAGGCAAAGGAGTCTTGGAGGTTGGAGAGTAGGGAAAGAATTGTAACTATAACTTATTGATGTTTTTTTATCAGAAGACTAACCGAAGGCCATTTCTTTCTGAGAGGAAATGCTGGACATTATATATTTTTTTAGGGTGTCACCAGCCAGAGAGGTTTAAAAAAGGTGGAGAGACACCAGAACACAGTGAAACTGGAAGCAAGGAAACATGTGCATTGTAGCTTCACAGCCGAAATAGTTCCTCACTCGTGAACCTAACAAACAGTTACTGGAACTCTACTACGTACCAGGCACTGTGCTAGGTGCTAGGGATATCAAGAAGCTTAAGGCTTGTTTCTTGCTCCTGAGGAGCTTAGAGAGGGATAAATAAAGCTAAAAAGGTAAAGAGGAATACATATGAGAGAAACAAGAACTACTGCAAACCCATGTGGTAGGTGCTGTAACAAAGGTGTGAACAAAATACAGGAGAGCGTGGAAGAGGGAACCAACTTTGTCTTGGAGAACCGGGGAGGGGAGGGGTTCACAGCAGAGAAGACACTGGAGTCACACCACTTCATAGGACTTCTCTATTGAAGATGAGAGAATTCCATGTATTCTTGAGATAAACAATAGTAAATCCCATATGATTGAATGTTTACTTTGTGAAAGCACTTTCAAGTTATGAACCAGTGTGAGATGTTTAGTAAACAAAACTCTTTTTCCAACTAATTTATCATTTTTGACATGTTCTGTGGAACTCCCATGAGCACCACCTCATTGACTGCTGGTGGTGCTGTCGAGGGTTGGATGGGGAGATGGGAGAAGAAAATTCCTCTTTAAATAGATAACTTTTAGCTTTATTTTTTTCTAAAATCAGTCTATGTGCAATGCTAGAAAAACTGTTCTCTGAGTCCTTTACATATGTTGCACATAGCAAAATTGTATGTATAGAATTCAATTGATTTTTGCCAAATACCCCTTGAAATGTTACCTCAACACAGAATATTGATTTTGTAATAAAGATAATAATATACAAAAGTATGTGCTTATTTTTTACAGTGATTCTATTAGGATATATTTATATTAAGCACCTCTTCCTTTAAAGCATCATGAAATAGTTTATTAGCTTTCTTCCATTCAAATGAAATATTTTCTTGAATGATTCTATAAAATTTAATTTTATCTATAATTCAAGTAGCATTTTGATAAAATTACTTTCCATTTTGCTTATGATATGTCACTGAATATACTTGTTACAGATAAGGAAACAAAGAAAACTAATTCTCAACATTTTTATGAGGCCACACCAAAAGGTTGCAGTGTTTGAATTTCACATTACTTCTTGCTCGTCTCTCAGATTTGTCTTTTGTGTAAACTTTGGGAACTAGAAACATTCCTTATATTTTTATTTCTTTGGAGGAACCTATTTCACCTCAGTACTTCTCTTTTCAGGTGTGCTTCCACCCACATCTCTACCTAGAGTGCATGAGAATTCCTCTGCACATTTATTGGAAGAATCAAGATTTCCTAACCTTGAATCTGACCCTTCTTGTTTTTCACTTTTCCCTCACAATTTCAAAGCAGTGGTCACTTGGGAAGATTTTACATGTATATATACACAGGGCGGAGCAAAAGTAGGTTTACATTTGTTCCTCTAGAAAATAATACAATAATTAATAAATAATAATATAAGAATAAATTCTGTGTTTCACCTACAACTACAAAACTATTTTTTCCATATATATGTGTATATATATGGAAAATCATTAATATGTTTATATGTATATATGATTTTTTCTTTACTCCTCCATCTTAAAATTTTAATTCAGTATACCTGGAGTTAAACCCAGAGTTCCCTATTTTTAAATGAATGCTAGAAGATTCCAATGTAGCTTATTCACATACCTACATTTGGGTTCCCTGGCTCTATGAGTTAATTATCTGGTTCTATTAATCTGCAGGTTCTGGCCAACCCACAGCTTCTTCTGAGGCGAACTGTTTCATGCTCAGACCTTCTGGGTGCCTGAGGCATAGATGACCAAGTTCTAACCACTAAGATGCCTTGCCTCACCCAGGTGATTGTAAGGAGTGAATACCTAACCCAAGGGGAGTTGGCCTGTAAACTGGCCAGCAGCATCAGAGCAGGCACGTTGCAAAGGCCCTGCCTGAACACAAATGACAGTGCCTTGAGGTCTCATCTGATTTTGCCTCTCTGGAAATGTGGATGTTTAGGAAGGGAGCAGTCAGAAAGTGGTCTGAACAAAAACAGAAGGGAAAACACAGAGAGACGGACTAGAGAGAGAGAGCACACAACTGTCAATGTTGGAGCACAAAACTGAAAATTATTGAGCTCCTCATGCTGAGAGACAAAATCATAATCTCATTCTCATGCTTGGCTCTTGACCCTCCTATTGCCCCAGACCTTCCCGAATTCTTGTGACATCCTTCCTTTTAAGTGCCACCTGTATCTTTACAACACACCCAAATTTCTTGAGGCAAACTGAGAGTCTTTGTTCCCTGCAACTAAAAATCCTAATGAACTTGGACTCATAAACTCAGCCAGTGTTCTGAGGTCATATAACTCCTTAACCAGGTTAACTCACAGAACTTTTAGAAGGAAGAACAATGATAAGAATTTCAGCTATGTTCACATTAGAAATCATCTAAGGCAGATGTAGGAAAGTTTTCTTTTAAGTTTCCATCAACTCATTTTATGTACTAGTTATAGATATTGGTCCATCTTGCAATTGGAAGTATTATAGAAAAGTTACCCAAAGGAAAGCTGGACTTGGTCTTTAACTTTGAAGATGTGGAAGTTTCCTCATGGAGGTTCTCACTGAAGTCTGTAGTCTATGGGTTCATTTGGGAAGCCAAATCACAACCGGAAACCAATTTTTAATTTATAATGGGAGAGAATAAGAATGAAAAGTCTATAATATGAGCATAAATGAGAACAGAGAAAATTATGTGACACAAATACTTAATAGAATTGAGCTAAAATAAGATAATAAATCGTATGATGCTCCGTGAGAAATCTTACAGTTGCGACTCAAATGCTAAAAATCTGACTCCTTTTTTCCTATAATGTGCTCAAAAGGGCCATTATCAAGTCTTGCCATAGTGACCTTTATTTTTCAAGCTTAATAGGGCTAATTTACTCTTTTTTAAGTAGTCCATACTTTCCCTATGTAGAATACTAGAGTCAGTTTGGCTTTTGTGGTGTACTGCTGGCCTGGAAGCCATTTTGTCTTCGCCAGATGATTTTGCAGACGTATGTAGATCTTAAAATACAGTTCCTAAATGACTATCTTACTTTATTTCTCCTAGTATTTAGGTAGGGTGTGCGGACTCTGTGGCTCTGTACATATTTTGTTTATGTGGTGTATTATGTTAATTGATTTGCATATATTGTAGCAACTTTGCATCCTAAGAATAATTCCCACTTTGTCATGCTGCATGATTTTTTAAAATATATTGCTGACTTCAGTTTACTAATGTTTTGTTGAGGATCTTTGTGTCTATGTTCATCAAGGATACTGGCCTTTAATTTTCTTTCTTTGTAGTGTCTTTATCTGGTTTGGGAATGAGGAGAATGCTGGCCTCGTAAAATGAGGTTGAGAGTCTTCCCTCCTCTTGAATTTTTTGGAATAGTTTAAGGAGGATAGATTTTAGTTCTTTGAATGTTTGGTAAAATTCACTGTGAAGTTGTCTGGTCTAGGATGTTGGTTTATCGTGAGTTTTTGATCACTGCTTTGATTTTGTGGGTCATAATTGGTCTTTTCAGATTTTCTGTTTCTTCTTGATTTGATTTTGGGACATTGTATGTTTCTAGGAATTTATCCATCTCTTTCACTTTGACCAATTTGTTAGCATATAGTTGTTTGTAATATTTTCTTATAATACTTTTTATTTCTGTGGTGTCAGTTGTTATTTCTCCTCCTCCATTTTTAATT
Source organism: Micronycteris hirsuta (assembly GCA_004026765.1). NCBI lineage: Eukaryota > Metazoa > Chordata > Mammalia > Chiroptera > Phyllostomidae > Micronycteris > Micronycteris hirsuta. Next base: position 19,281 of record PVJI01013157.1, on the reverse strand, counting down.
TTATTTGGACCCTCTCTCTTTTTTTCTCGATGAGTCAGTCTAGTTAAAGGTTCATCAATCTTGATTATCTTTTCAAAGAACCAGCTCTTGGTTTCACTGATCTTCTGTATTATTTTTTAAACCCTATTTTGTTTATTTCTGCTGTTATCCTTATTATTTCCTATCTTCTATTCACTTTATTTGTTGTTCTTTTTATAGTTCCTTCAGGAATAAGGTTAAATTGTTTATTTGAGGATTTTCTTGTTTCTTAAGGTAGGCCTGTGTTGCTATGACTTGCTCTCTTAAGACTACTTTTGCTGTGTTCCATGGATTTCGGTAGTTGTGCCTAGACCTGTTATTTAGTGGAGAAATTTATTCTTACTTCCCTCAAATTTTCCCACGAAGATATATATAAGACTGAAGATTACTACTGAAGATCTTATAAAAAGAAATACAATGATGATTTTGGAAAACCTAGCAATGTTGATGTCCAAAAAGGGAAGTTTACTAAATCTTTTAGCAAACATGGCTTACTGTGTAGCAAAACTCATTCAGCCACTGATATTGTCACCAAGCACTAGACACTGGTTTCTACTGCTGATCCCACTGGTAATGACTCTGGTTTCTGCCACTAACACTGGTACTACAATAACACTGGAAATACTGATCCCAGCTGTCACTGCTTCCAGAGACCATTCTCTATGTTCCCCACATCACTGTATCACTAGTTCTCAATTCCAAGTCATGGTAGGTGCATAAAGTTGGAAAAGCCTATACTACATGCCCATGCACTAGACAAGGGACCCTAGAAAACATATTGCATTGTCAGCTTCTATATCACAAGATAAATTTTGTCGCTCATTCAAACATATAAGGAGGTAACACATGTACCATATGAAAGAAGGAGATTCAGATGCTGGGTGAGCAAAAGGATTGAAAAGTGACCCACCACTTGGAGAAGATCCATGTGCATGCAGCATTAATGCCATGGGAATGACAAAGTCAACTTCTATGGCTGTAGGTGTGACCCATGTTGGTGAAGATGGGAAGAGGAACACTAATATCAAGAGAATATATGGAATACCAAGGAATTCTCACAGGAGCAGAGGGGCCTTAAAATACAGGAGAGGTAACATTTATTGAGCAATAAATATGCTCCAGATCTTTTGCTAGGTGTCTCTCCTTGGGCCAGAGCTCCAAGAATTCTACTGATGGGTCCCAGAAACAGAGATTAGAGATTTTATCCATATGTCCCCAGGCTGTTACAGAAGACAGGGAGAAAATCTCTCATATTATATGTAGTCAAAGCATGCTAAACCAAAGCTTCAGGGGGAAAGTGTCTCTAAACCTCATAAAATTGTTTCTGAAATTGTTAATATATTTCGGTAGAGGTGCCAAAATATATTATCATCAGATTTTCAAAGGAGTCTGTGACTAAGCTGCTGGAATCTATTCAATTAAATAAAGGAAATAGCACTGGCAATCATAAGATCTGTCTGGATCTTGTTCAGTGGAACTATTGCATTCTGGGAAAAACCAAGTCAGTGCTGAGGGATGAATAGACTTGGAAGTAGCTATTATATGGATCACTTGCATATTATAGCTAAAGCTATGAACAAAAAGTATACATCATAAAATATGTTTTTGATCAAATGAATACAAATTTTAAACTTCTCAAATGTTAATAGGATACATTATGAAAATAAACATTTCTCAGAATAAATTTTAAACCATATAGTTCTTTTGTGTTCTAAGTATATTTAGATTTTGAGTTGTATGTGGATGTAGAGATGGAGAATGATCCCCAATATTCATTCTCCTCTTCTTTGTACTAGTGATAAAAATCTTTGGTTTGGGCACATGACTACCCAGAGGCAGACTCCATTTCCCAGGTCTCCCTGCAACTAGGCATGCATGTGAGCGGAAGTGATGTGCTCTGCCTCTGTCCTTTTCTCTGTTCTCATTGGCTGGAAAGTGTCAACAATGGAAATAGCTTTTTTTGTGCCAAAAGTTACTCTCCTCATGATTATTTTGTGAGAGAAATAAACTTCGATTTTATTTAATCCATTGTATTTTGGGATATCCTTATTACAGCAACTTAATCTACATCCTCACTAACACATGTATATATGTGTATATACAGAGACTATATAAAAATAATTTAGAGTTCTTACCAGAAACACTGAGTGTTCTTTCTTTCATTTAATAATTGAGGAAAATGTGTTTTTCAATTGTGTTCTCACATATTTCTTGCATATTCAGTAGGCTTCAGTATTATCTAGATGAAGTTGATATTTAGGCTGTGAAATACTAATGAGGTGTACAAATATACACAAAAGAGTCAGTTGAAATGAATGATACATTCAGCCTTTGTAAATATGAGAACTGGAAAGAACTCCCCGGCCTATAAATTATTCTTTAGGAATAGTCCTGGCTGGTGTGGCTCAGTGGGTTGAGTGCTGGCCTGTCAACCAAAGGGTCACCAGTTCAATTCCCAGGCAGGACACATGCCTGGGTTGTGGGCCAGGTCCCCAGCGCGGGGTGAGTGAGGGGCAACCACATGTTGATGTTTCTCTCCCTCTCTTTCTCCCTCCCTGCCCCTCTGTCTAAAAATAAATAAATAAAATCTTAAAAAATATATTATTTAGTAATAAATGGAAGTTGTACCAACATTTCATGAAACTGTCAGATACCATTTAGGAAATTTCTACGTTGAGGACTAAAATTATTGGTCAGAATTTCAAGCTGTGATGTTAATGATTTAAGCACAATTTGAAAATCTGGCTGTTATTAATAAATACAATGAAAATGAGGTAAGGATGTTAGCTTGCTTTCATTCCCTTGTAAGCTGTTGAATAGCTTCTCAGCCAGTTCTCATCCCTGGTGCACATCACCTAAGGGCTTTTTAAAAAAATGTCTTTTGGCACTCGGCTGGTGTAGCTCAGTGGATTGAGCATGGGCTGGGAACCAGAGGGTCCTGGTTCGATTCCCAGTCAGGGCACATGCCTGGGTTGCAGGCCAGGTCCCCGGTGAGGGCCATGTGAGAAGCAACCGTACATTGCTCTTTTTCTCTCCCTTCTCCTCTCTCTGAAAATAAATAAATAAAATCTTAAAAAAAAAAAGTCTTTTGCCCAGACTCCTTCTCAGAGACTCTGATATAATTAGTCTGGGTTTGGGCTTCAGCATTGGCAGTTTTTAAAAGCCTCAGGCAAGCCAGCATTGAGAACTCTTACTATAACAGTTAGTTCTGGAAACTTTGGGCCACACTTGGGTGTAAGGGTGGGTTTAATTTTGGAGATAAACTACTAAACAAACCTGGACCCCATTATTTATGATGAGTTGAATTCTTACATCAGACTTGTCTGTGTCTCCGCGTCCTCTGCCAACACATCAATAGGCTGGAGCATTTAGCTCTCATCTCCTCGATGGTGATTAGTGAGGATATAACAAGTCATCGGAGAAAAATGTTAGGGTATTTTTGTTTTTGGGTAAACTGCCCATTCCAAGGTCAGTCAGAATATAGCATCTCTGAGTTTTACTCTCATTGGTTTTCTTTGAGCATCTGTCTTGTCTTCAAAGTAAATCTTAGTTAAGCTCGTGAATGGTTTCCCTCTGTCTTTGCACTGCAATATAACAGCTGGAAGAAATTAGAGCAGGCAAAACAGCTACAGACTGTAGGTCCCATGGCCAGACACTCAAAACAGAAAGCCTGGCTTTCCCTTACTCGAAGACCTTAACTATTATTTTAAGCAACTGCATATAAATGCAGTGTTTCGTCAGAGAACTTATTCTGTAACTGACATGATGGAGACCCTTACCATCGGTTGCTGTAACACAAGCCACCCTTAGAAATTGTAGGTCTAGCAGACTGTCTGGATGTCCCCGGTGGGGAAGGGAGGGTGCAGGAAGTCTGACTGCAACATTGTTGTTGGTCGAGAATCCACGCCCACCCCAACAGAACTTCAAAGCTCCCACATCTCCTCCCTGGGGTGGGTGTTTCCCTACCCCTTCTTCCCCCAGTCAATATCAAGCTGTGGTAATAAGTAGTGAGCTTACATAGGTGGAGAAAGGACAAACCTTGCTCTGCTTTATAATGGCAACAATATTAGTAAGAGAAAGGGTTGTTTTTTTTTTAATTTTGTTTTGTTTGGTTTGGTCTTTTAGATGTTTCACTCTGAGGGTGGACGTTGAAGTACCATTGTCCTATATCCTGCCTTCTTCAGGACTTAAAGGATATGAATTATCCTTTCTACTTTTCTCTACTCCAGCTTCTCTAAGGGGTTAACTCTGTGGAATCAAATAACTCCAAGGAATGAGAAAGGGCTCAAGTAATGGAGAGGATAAAAGGGAGAGAAGAAACAGGAAGACAGAGAAGGTAGACCAGAGGAGGGACCCCTCATGCCTAAAGGAACTGGAGTCTGTGTGCATTGACAATTATTTTGAGGGGCAAAATAAAGAACTATTTTTACTGTCCCCTGGAAATTGTGGGTGCATATGTGAAGGGGTAATGTTAACATTCTCTTTTTGCGAGTAGACCATACCTTTCCGACTTCTCAGATGTTAAGAAGAGTGAGATATGGGGAGCACAGCATTCTGAGGGACGGTGGCAAATTGAAATCTAATACGCAAGGTTATTGGCCAAGGGAAGGTCCTGTACAAGAAAGTGGGACAGGATGCTTCAGACATTGGCCAAAACTAGATTCATGAGGTTCAGGATCTGATACAGAGCAGGTGTTCACCATGCCCCAGACGTTTACCCCAACACGACTTAACATGAAGAGTTCTGTCAGTAGATACATAGCTTGATCTCCTGGTCACCACTATGTAAGCATTCATAGTTTTCCCATTGCAATTACAGAGATTTGTAGTTTTCTCATTTAACTTACATGCTTTTAATGTTTTATAGATTTTCTTTTAAATATATTTTATTGCTTATGCTATTATAGTTGTCCCATTCTTCCCCCCTTTATTCCTCTCTGCCCTGCACACCCCTCCCACCCACATTCACCCCCCTTTAGTTCATGTCCATGGGCCATACATATAAGTTCTTTGGCTTCTACATTTCTTATACTCCCCCTGTCTATTTTCTACCTACCATTGATGCTACTTATTCTCTGTACCTTTTCCCCCATTCTACCCCTCCACTTCCCCGCTGAGAAACCTCCCTGTGATCTCCATTTCTGTGATTCTGTTCCTGTTCTAGTTGTTGCCTTACTTTGTTTTTGTTTTTATTTATTTATGTTCGGTTGTTGATAGTTGTGAGTTTGTTGTCATTTTACTGTTCGTATTTTTTATCTTCTTTTTCTTAGATAAGTTCCTTCAACATTTCACACAGTAAGGGCTTGGTGATGATGAACTCCTTTAACTTGACCTTATCTGGGAAGCACTTTATCTGATCTTCTATTCAAGATGATAGCTTTGCTGGATAGAGTCGTCTTGGGTGTAAATCCTTGCCTTTCATGACTTGGAATACTTCTTTCCAGCCCCTTCTTGCCTGTAAGGTTTCTTTTGAGACATCCACTGAGAGCCTTATGGGTACTCCTTTGTAGGTAACTCTCTCCTTTTCTCTTGCTGCTTTTAAGGTTCTCTCCTTATCTTTAATCTTGGGTGATGTAACTATGATGTGTCTTGGTGTGTGCTTCCTTGGGTCCAATTTCTTTGGAACTCTCTGAGTTTCCTGGACTTCCTGAAAGTGTATTTCCTTTGCAAGATTAGGGAAGTTCTCCTTCATTATTTTTTCAATTAAGTTTTCAATTTCTTGCTCTTCCTCTTCTCCTTCTGGAACCCCTATGATTCAGATGTTGGAATGTTTAAAGTTGTCCTGGAGGCTTCTAAGCCTCTCTCATTTTTTTGAATTCTTATTTCTTCATTCTGTTCTGGTGAATGTTTATTTCTTCCTTCTGGTTCAAACCATTGATTTGAGTCTGGTTTGAATTCCCAGGACTGATTTCCTTCCCATCACTGTTGGTTCCCTGTGTATTTTGCTTTATTTCACTTTTCATAGCCTTCACTTTTTCCCCTATTTTGTGACCATATTCAACCAATTCTGTGAGCATCCTGATGACCAGTGTTTAGTACTGTGCTTCTGATAAGTTGGCTATCTCTGCATCGCTTAGTTGTATTTTTTCTGGAGCTTTGATCTGTTCTTTCATTTGGGCCATATTTTTTTTTCTCAGTGTGCCTATTATGTAGTAAGGGGTGGAGGCTTAGGTATTCACCAGGGCGAGGCAACCCAAGTTGCTGCACTGTGGCACTGTATATGGGGGAGGGGGTCTGAGAGGGAACAATGCTGCTTGCTCAGCTCTGGGCCAGCTTTCAGTCACTTCCTCCACTACCCACAAGCAAATTGGGCCCTTCTGGTGCTGATTCCCGGGTGGGAGGGCTTGTGTACGTTCTAGGACCCCGTGGGTCTCTCCGACATACTCACATGTGAGGCTGGGAATTTCTCTTGCTGCTGAAACACCCACAGGTTTTTTCGGTCAGAGGTCTTGAGGCTTTATTTCCCTGTGCTGGAACCCTGGGTTGGATGGTCTGTCTCACTCTTCAGTTGTTCCTCCCCATTTATCTGCATGCAATTGTGGGGCCATCTGCTCCTCCAGCCACTTCCTTGCCCAATCCTCCAGCCATGGCCTTGCTGCGAGTCTTCCTGCCCCCACTGCCGGTCTCTGCCCCTCCTACTGGTCCGGATGAATGTTTCTTCTTTAACTCCTTGGTCGTCGGACTTCCATACAGTTCCATTTTATGGAAGTTCTGGTTGTTTTTTGTTTTTAAATTTGTTGTTGTCCTTCCTTCAGTTGTGGAGGCACAGTGTGTCTACCTATGCCTCCATCTTGGCCAGAAGTCTGTTTTATAGTTTTAAAGTGATCATAAATTACTTAGTTACTTGTACATCTTTCTTTTCTCTTTTATTATTTGAGATGAAGCAATAGACAACTTTATGCAAATATTGTTCTACTATTTATAAATATTAGATTATCCACTCTAAATTTACTCAAGAGAAGACTATCCATATTAAGAGTAGCAATGAGAAATCTTTACTTCAGACAAGATGCCTTTTAATTTAACTAAATGCGTTTTCCAACGAGTCTGAATGAAGAATCAAATGAGTTTTTTTAACCTCCTCTATTGCAAAACACATTTAACTAGTCTATAATTGCTTGATTTAATGTTGGTAATTTAATGGCACTGACTAGAGTGAAAATGTAAATAACTCAAATAGAACATCAATTCCTACAATTGCAGGATTTCCAGAGTTATAATTCAGCAATAGCATTATGACCTAAAAGATAAGAATCATCATTAAACACAATTGTAATTTATTTACATTTCTTTAAAAAAAGGATTCTTTTAATTATTGTTATTCTATTACAGTTGTCCCATTTTCCCCCTTCTCCCTCCCTCGCCCAGCCCACCCCCTGCTCCCACAGTCAATTCCCACACCATTGTTCATGTCCATGGGTCATTCATACATGCTATTTGACTAGTCTCTTCCCCTTCTTTCCACCATTATTCCCCTCTACCCTCTGGCCACTGTCAGTCTTCTATTTTGCCTGTTAGTTTATTTTGTTCATTGGATTCCTCTTATAAGTGAGATCATATGGTACTTGTCTTTCACTAACTGGCTTACTTCACTTAGCATAATGTTCTCCAGTTCCATCTATGCTGTTGCAAATGGTTGGAGTTTCTTCTATCTGCTGCATAGTATTATGTTGTGTGAATGTACCAAAGTTTTTTGATCCATTCATCTACTGATGGGCAGTTAGGCTATTTCCAGCTCTTGGCTATTGTAAATAGTGCTGCTATGAACATTGGGGTGCATAAGTCCTTTTGGATCGGTGTTTTGGGATTCTTAGGATTTATTCCCAGCGGTGGAATTGCTGGGTCAAAAGGAAGTTTCATTTTTAACTTTTTGAGGAAATTCCATACTGTTTTCCACAGTAGCTGCACCAGTGTGCATTCCCACCAAGAGTACATTAAGGTTCCCTTTTCTCGATATCCTGGCCAGCACTTGTTGTTTATTGACTTATTAATGATGGCCATTCTGACTGGTATGAGGTGATATCTCAATGTGGTTTTAATTTGCATCTCTGTGATGGCTAGTGATGTTGAGCATCTTTTCATTTGTCTAAGGGCCCCCTTGTATGTCCTCCTTGGAGAAGTGTCTGTTCAGGTACTTTGCTCATCTTTAATTGGATTTTTTGTCTTCCTGATGTTGAGTCGTATGAGCTCTTCATATATTTTGGAGATTAAATCCTTGTCCAATGTATCATTGGCAAATATGTTCTCCCGTGTAGTCGGTCCCCTCTTCATTTTGATGATATATCTCCTAGGGCATGGGAAATAAAGGAAAAAATAAGCAAATGAGGTTACATCCAATTGGAAAGCTTCTGTGTGGCTAAAGAAAAAGCAGGATTTTTAAAGCTGGCTTCGAACCCTGAAGTTTGAGAATATTTGAATAGAAAATTCAGTTCTGTAACTTCTCTAATGCCCAGCAGGTGGCAATGTTGCTCGCTGTTGTGGTCCTGAGAGGCTGGAAGAGTCTGGAACTCAGAGCACAAGTGGATGGTCAACTCAGCCAGAAATGTGGACTCCTGCATTAGAGGGATGCAGTCGCTTGTTTGCCACTAATAACTTCTTGAACTATTTCTTGCACTGCAGTTAACTTTACTTATGAAAAACTTTCCCCCCATGTCACCTCTCCTTGCAACTGCACATTCACATTGGTTCCTTTTGATTATTGAAAAAAATCTTAATTCCTTAATCTGAAAACACACCTGTATGTCAGTGGCAAGCAGGATGGATAAGAATAGGAAGAGACAGGGAGGGATAGGAAGCAGAGGGAACAACGAGGAGAATCCCAAGGCGTTTTTGCTCAGGACTATTTAAACGACTGAAGGAATTTAAAAAACAATCATTACAAGGAAACCAAAGGATTGGAGTGCGGAAGGCCTACTGAACGGAACCATGTAACTGCGGAAGGCGGCCACGACCGACCTCTGCCTCCAGCTTGTCTCTTCTCCACCTGTGTGTTTGATCGCCTCTCCCTCTTTGACGGCAGTGTTCTTACTTTCTTCGGTAAACATGGGAGAAGCATGGCCTAACCCTACATATTTCTCCATCACAGAAACTAGCTTTTTTGTTTGTTTGTTCAGTCCTAGGGAAATGTTTAACTGGCCTAATTTGGACCATCTCCTGCGTCCCATGGAATAGGATCAAGTTGTATTAAATGGATGTGTGCTATCCATGTAGATGGGAGAAGCCAGTCAGTCTCCGGAAGCTGGGGGTGGGGGCCAAGGCGGCTGCACAGACCTGATGATGCGTCCAGTCCACAGTGAAGCCTGGCACAGGCAGTGGTGGGCTGGCCCACAGTAATGTTAAGGAAGTAATGAAAATGGGGAGGCTTGGGGGAAGTAACTTGTAGGATATGGAGAATGATTAGGCATAAGGTGAAAGAAAGCATAAAAACCCTTAAAATATGATACATCAAAACAAGAAAATAGAAAAGTTGGAGATATGGGGTAGGTGATGAGTGCAATGACTTGAACTGGCTTGAAACGTCCACTACGATCTTTGTGGCAGATTAAAATATGTCAAGAAGGATTCTAATTTAGTTTTTATGCTCATATTAATAACTCAGTAAAGTACTTTAAATGTTGAATCTTAATGATCATAGAACCAGTTCTGAACTGGCTTCCTTCTTCCGGCGGAAGCACCCCAGAGAATCTCATCATCTTAACAGGAGCCCGACAGGGGCAGCGTCCGTCCAGGAGCGTCAGTTCTGTTTCGGATGCGACATTCCCTGACTGACGTCACAAACTGTGGCAGTAGTTACCATAGTTACCATATTTTGCTGTGTATAATGCGTACTTTTTTGCTCAAATTCTTGAGGAAAAAATAAGGATGTGCATTATACATGGGTAGTACTAATTTCATATCTATATAAATGTTTTTAATTCTTTTATTTATGCTTATGCATTAAACATATAACTCTAGAAAGCAATAACAGTATTCATATGCCAAATAGTACCCTGGAATACAATAATTGTTTTGTTTCTAAATATAAGTAAATAAAAAATTAAATTTAAAAATTAAAATGAAATACTTTTTCCTGAAAGTTTGATCCAACAACGTGGGTGCACATTATACACAGCAAACTACAATAACACTCAAACTAGAGACTAATCAGGTTCCTTTAAGTATTGAAAATATAATGAAGTCAGGATTCCAGTGCCAATATACTGACCTTTTCCTTGTATAAATATAGGCAGCATGGAGGACTAAATCAAGGAGTTCTTGATTCAAGTTGAACTGGGCTCCACTGAACTAGTTACTTAGTTTCTCTGGATTCCTGTATTAATCTTAATCTATTTAAGAAACATTACCTGTATTACTCAGATCAGACAATCAATAAGAAATAGAAAAGGATTATAAATAAACAGAATGTGTAGGTATACTAGATGTTCTATACATTCTCCTAAAGTTCAAACAATTGGTGATGTTGTTACTGTTGCGCTGGTTTAGCAGAGAAAGGCATTAAACCTAAAGAACTTAACTCAATGCTTTATTCCACTGAAAGGCACGGAGCTATTGCGAACAATCCACTTGCCCGTACATCATAATTTCCTTTTGCAAGTCTGCAAAATCAAACAGTGTGTGCACTATGGAATCCTGGCTAATATCTGACAAGGATTTAATCAGCATTTAGTTCCTAGCAAGTTGAGGAGGGTTTGTTTACATCGTGACTACATTCCTTTTGTTCAAAATCCTCTGTTTTTCTCCTTCGCTCTTGTGTTCCAATGGCTTATCCTATATCCTATGCTGGTGAAGTTACTGACTCATACCTCCATCAATTCCCCCATGTTGCCTTTAAACTTCTCCTCCAGTTTCGACCCTGTCCTTGCCTATCCTATACAGAGTATTTATTTTGTTGTTGCCACAACAAATACTTGGGGATGGGAGTAATTTTTCATTATTTGAAGGGGCCTGTAGATTTGAAAGGAGAAATTTTAATGTCTGAGTGTATTAGTTATCTATTGCAGAATTACAAATTACCCCCCCAAATATAGTGATGTATACTAAAAATGGTTATTATCTAACAGTTTTTATAGGACCAGAACCTTGGCTTGGCTTGCCTGGGTTCACTGCCTTCGGGGCTCTCACAGGCTACAACATAGGACTGCTACATGCAGTCATCTCAAGTCTTACCTGGGAAAGGGTTTGCTTCCAGCCTTGCTCTTATGCATGTTGGTAGGATTCAGTGCCTCACAGGTTGTCCCACTGAGGGCCTCAGTCCTTTGCTGGCTGTTCGCTGGATCCTCCCTCAGTTCTTGTCACGTGGCCATTCCATGGGGCAGCTTACAACATGGCAGCAGGTTTCCATCAGAGAGCAAGCAAGCAGGAGTGAGCAAGAGGGCAGTCACAGCCTTTTATAACCTAATCTCAGAAGTGATATCCCATCACTTGCTGTATTGTTTGTTGAAAGCAAGCTACTCGATCCAGCTCAAACTTAAGGGGAGGGGATTAGTCAAGGCCATGATTATCTGAAGGTGAAGATCATTGGACCATCTTTGAATTTTGCCCAACCTGTAGCATATGCTACATAGTAACTAAAAAAAATTTTAAAGGCTGCAATTCTAATTAGATATTTAAGAAATTGTGTTTAGGTATATTTTACCTATTTTCATACTTACTTTTTTTTGTTGGTATGTGTGTACGTTTATGTGCTTAGGTAGAGAAAAACAAGCAAGCTAATTTTGTTCAGCAGGCAGTAGAGGGCACATAACAACCACTCCAAATTTTATGTATGCCCTTTATGTCTCTATTTCCCTCCTACCTCTCTGCTCTCCCTCTCCTTACCTTTAGGAGATGAATTTATTCCACTCTGCAAAGAAAATAGAAACCAGCCCTGGCTGATGTGGCTCAGTGGATTGAGTGCCAACCTGCAAATCAAAAGGTCACTGGTTCAATTCTCAGTCAGGATACATGCCTGGGTTGTGGGCCAGGTCCCCAGGGGATGTGCGAGAGGCAACCCATGGATGTATCTCTCACATATCAATGTTTCTCTCCCTCTCTTTCTCGCTCTAAAAAATAAATAAGTAAAATCAAAAAAGAAAGAAACCAGCCAGAAAAATCTCCCTCATCATTCAAATCCCCACATCTCAACTACCTCCATCCGTATCATCACTGTCATCCACCTGATTGGAGGGCTACACGCGATTGGTCAAGGCTGAGCTGTCCACTTGTGCCTTAGACCTTTCTGCCTTCCCAGGAACCACACTTCAACATGTTTTCCTGATCATCTAAGGCCCTTTTGGGCACACACACATGATCAAAATTCTAACCCCGCCTTTAAAGACAGGAAGCTAACAATTCCTCTGCCCTGAGGAATCCTTTGGCTAGTACTTTCTTTCACACCATCCCTTTTGACCACACTTTCTGAAACAATCCCTGATTTTCTTTGCCTGTTTTTTTAAATGTCAAATGCTCTTCAACTCACTGCAGTCAGATCTGCACCCGTCTCCCATCTTTAACAGAAATGCCAAAATTACTTCTCCTGCCCGCCCCAACCTGCCAAATAATCATTTCTTTGCTCCTCTTTGCAACAAAACACAATTCCAAATTTCCCTTTTAAGCTCACCTGAAAAGGGGTTGCCTCTCACACTTTACTGAATGACATCATTAGATCCCGTGGCCAATGCTCATTGGTCAGCCTGCTCGACTTAATGGCAACATCTGACAGGGTTGACTGCTATCTCTTTGTGATACATTTCCGTCACTTCATTTAAGGATACCACACTCACTTGGCTTTCCTACCTTATCTACCACCTTCTCCAAGTGCTTTGGTTCCCCGTCTTCCCTGCAATCCCTGTCTTTGGAGGCCCTCATGGCTCAGTCTTTGGTGCTCTTCCACATCCACATTCACTTCCTCGATGAGTTCCCCCTGTCTTATGGCTTTACATACCATGGATTTGGCGGCAGGGTGTTTTTGTTGTTGTTGTTGTTGTTTTGTTTTTAATTTTTTATTGTATTGTCCCCCTTACCATTTAACCCTCTTATACTCCCTTCCCCCTGCAATCACCACATTATTGTCCATGTCCATGAGTCCTTTCTCCTCTGTGCTCATGACCACAGTTTTTATGTTATAGCTACAGTCCAGATCTCTCCTCTGGATCTATATTTATGTGCCCAACTGCTTAGTCACCATCTCCGCTAGGATATTTAGTAGCTTGTCTACTAATGTTTCTGCCCCGCTCACTTGTTCTACCCACATTCTCCCCAACTCAAGTGATGGCATATCCATTGCTCCGCTCCCTCAGGCCAAGAACACTGACTGCTCTTTTTCTCTCACATCCTCTTCTGACCCAGTGGAAAATCCTGCTGGCATCTTGAGAAAATGTCTAGAAGCCACTCACTCCTCACCACCTTTGTCATCTGCTCTGATCACCAGTGTCTCTCACTGACTGACATCCTTCTTTCCACTTTTGCTCCATTCGTCCCCTCCCCCAAAGTCTATACCAGAGTAAACCCTTAAAACAAGAATCAGTTCATGTAATTCCTCTGCTCAAAATCCTCCAGTGGCTTCCCATTTTTGCATAAAGTGAGTCAGAGTCTTTATAATAACACACAAGGTCTTAGGTGGCCTGAAACCTTTGAACTCATCTCCTATTGCTTTTTCCGTTTGCACCACACCAGCCATTCTGGCTTCCTTACTATTTCTTAAATATGCCAGGCGTGTTTAGAGCCTTTCCATGAGCTATTTCCTGACTGACATGCTCTTCCAAGATATCCTCATGGCTCATACCCTCATCTCTTTCAAGTTTTTGCTTAAATGTCACCTGTCAATGAGATCTACCCAGACCACCCTCCTTCACGCCTCCTGTTCCATCCCTACTTTTTTGCCCTATTTATTTTTTTCATAACATTTTAATCTTATAGGATATATCAAATTTGCATTTTACTTGGTTAACACATTTATTGTTTACTGCTGAGAGCTTCATGATGAGAGTGCCTCAGAGCAGGTACGGTGTTCACAAATTGTATTTTGAATGCACATTATTTAACGTGGTCACCAAAAACCTAATTTACAAAGCTGATTGCCCATTACACTTTTAATTTTACTACTTAACATTTAAAATGACAGATCTCGACATCTCTGATGATATTCCCCCTCTCTAGTAAATGGTTCTTTCCCTGTCTGACTAGTTCTCATTGTGTTCTTTCGAGGGCTCTTAAATACAGGCGTGTCCTGATGTTGTCCTTGATTCTATACACTCCCTCTTTGCAGTCTTAGCCACACAGCTATGTTCAACTACCGTTAGATCTCTTCAGCCCTGCTATCTTCCTAATGTCTAAAGATCCATTTCTTGAATCTTTCACAACCATCTTATCCTCAATGAACTCAATCTGAACTCGTTGACTGAGACCAGCTCTTCCTCATTTTCTCTTGTCTTTGGGAAAAGCAGCATCATTCACACAGTCGACCCAGCTGGAAACCTGCAGATTATACTCAACTGCATTTTTTTACCACTCCCTAGCAAACCTAATTGGTCACACAGTCACACCAGCTGTACATTCTAAATATTATGTAGCATGTCACACCACCATTGTGATGCTCAAACTGCGCAGTGGCGAAACTCCAGTGCCAGAGCGGTCCTTCTAAAAGGCAAGCCTGAGGGTGCTCTTTCCTTACCTCACATCTTTAAAGAGCTTGATTTGCATAGCCCACAAAGCCCCAGACTTCACTTTCTCCTCCTCTTCACGTAGCTAACTCTCCCTTAACATTTTAAAATTCATTTTAGTCATCTCTCATCTATGAAGCTTTCCCTGAATTTATTTTTCAAGTAAAGCTAATTGTTCTATTGGTTTACTTCTATAGTACTGTACAGTCTATGGGAACTTCCATTTACATAACGTCTATCCATCTAGGCTTTTAGGGCAATAATTATGTTTCCCTCATCCTTGTTTTCCCACTACCTAGCACAGTGCTTCACCTATAATAGATGATTAATTAATCTCAGAGTAAAGAAAGAAGGAAACGCTGCATAATTTGGAAAACTATTGTGCCATTTCAACCTCCACTCAAAAATCTTCTTAAAGGGTATAAATTGGAAATTAATGGAAAACAGCAAAAGAATATCTGTAGCAATTATTTCATTATAAGATTTAATACGGTAAATCATAGTTCTTGTAAATCCTCAATCCACCTCTTATAAAGGTAGCATGGTCAGTTGGTCAGCCACGTGTGTTAGTTGGGCTCTTAAGTTTCTTGAATGTATGTACACCTCTCCCCCACCATTTTATAGGAGACTGTTCTGCATGGCATGGGCCCAGCTCCCACTCAGAAAGGCCAGTGGAAAGCAAGGTCCGGCACACAGGACCCATGCCCACAGATAGGTTCTCCTGTGGGAAATCAGACCTGCATTGTACCTAGGCAGCTTTGAGGCTTGCTTTTTGCTAAAACTCCCTCACCCTGTATTGAGGCAGCGAACATTTACTGCATATCTTTAAAGTAACTTCCTAAAATCTATGCTAAACCTTCCAAGGATGAGTGTAACCAGTTCAACACTTTTCCCTTTACATTTGCAAATATCCTTTTTTTAATGTAATTAGCAACATCCTCTCCTTTGTTTTCTGTAAAAGGTAACCACCTAAAGCAAACCTGTGCATAGTAAATGAGGACCATCTTCAATATAATGTGCCCAGAAAAGCAATAAAAGCCTGTCAAGGCAAGAGTCAGGGCTGAAATGCTCCGAGGTGCTCTCCCCTTGAGAGAGTTGCTGGGCCGTCCCTTTTCCTCCACTTTGTAGTCTGTGTGAATTTGTCTCATCTCAGCCACAATGATGCGCATCCCCATTTAACTGAAGATCAATGCATATGGATGTGTCTTTAGTTCAGCAACATCAAATCTCTACCCTCCAAGTTCTTAGATTAGATAAAAAAATCAAGTTGAATTCTCTGCTGATTCTTAATATTGGATGCATAGTTCATTTTTTCTAGATGTTTTACTTTATCCTCCTCCCAAACAAAACCATACGTATCATATGAACTTTAACTGCATAGTTGGATCTTCATGTAACAACTTTTACTGAATAGGTTTAGGAAAGTTACATGAAATAGTCAAACAAGAAGACACTTTTATATTTATTGTGGAGAATGTTGTGAAGTACATAGTCTCCTGTAGTCCCCCTAATGATGATCCACAGAGAAACTGCTCTGTTTCATTACTAGCCAATGCTGTGCCTCTTGGGAAACCACTTTACTCTAAACCCACCCACTCTGTGAGTCCTTGTACCAACAATGTTTCATTCCCTTGTCAGCTACCAGAAAGTTTAGAGACATACTCGAGGCCCTACTTTAATAAGTGCATACTAATTTGACTTGGATTTTTTAATGTATTAACCTTTCCATTGGCTTTATTTTCCTATCCTTATTTCCTCTTCACTCAGATTTTCTCATCTATTTAGTTTTTATTATTTGTGTATTTTTCTAAGCTGACTCAAATCCTTTTATAGTAACAAGATAGGGATATACCAAATTAAATAAAAATACGACTATCTTATTGAGCCTCCATGGTCCTTTCAGGGGAAAAACAATCCCCTACATACTGCAAGGTGATATAGATTTTCTCAGCAGCCAAGAATTCCAGAGCACGTGGGGTAGAAATTTGTTTATCTAGAGTGTCAAGGACACAACCTCTTCTCAATTAAATACTCCCAGAATTTCGATAGCTTACCTCCAAGAAGAAGAATCATAAAATGACTTGGTAGAGCAGGTAAAGAACACCCATGCGCATCACAGACTCTCTCACAAGTCCCGCTGTACCAGCCAGATCACTGAGACGTCCCTAAACTGATCCACTGTGGTCTCCACTGTGCTCCGAGGACAAGTGTGGGTTTTAACACTGGACTGTCCTTTGCATTCTGGTAGAAATTCACTGTGAGCACATGGGATGCACATAAAAACTTGTTCGTCTATTATTAGACTGTTGTGATTTAATAAAAATGACTACTCATACATCAAAGGCTTTGACAAAAATCCATAGTTTGGATGATTTTAGTGTTTGGATACCTGGATAAATGATTCTCTACTGTACCTCTACAACTAATGAAATACCATTTATTGTATATGCAACATTGTAGGTGCTTGTTATTACAAATTTTTAAATTTAATCACAATGAATTCATGAGGTATTATTTTATTATGAATTAAAAAATTGAGGTTCAAAGAGGAAATTTCCTTTCCTTTTACCTATTAGCCAAAGAATAATGACTTTGGGTATTAAATTTCAAATTATGTTACTTCAGAATCATCTTCTTTCTGCAACATACTATTTCTCTTGACTCATTCAGGCTCCATTTCTCCTTTTGGCATAATCCTAGGTAATGGGAATACTGAGTGTGTGTGTGCTCACACTCACACGTGGGTATGGATTTTGTGCACTAAATCAGTCAGGATCCCAGCAGTTAGCAGATAGCTCACTCACTCAAAATAGTTTGACTGAAAAGAATGAGGCAGGAGAGTACCTGCAGTGGTGTGGGCAGGGCTGGGGATCTCGAGGATGGTGATGTATCCGAGGACAGTGTCATTGTAGGTCAGAAAGCCCCAAGGGAGAGAATTTGTTACCATGGCCTTGAGGGATGCTGAGCAACCTGCTAATGTGTTTTATTTGTTCTTTATGTACTTGCTTCCACCTGGTCTCATACATCATTTCCATGTAATAACAAAATGCAACTTTATGATTTGTGGAGTAGATAACATGTCTTTCTTATCACTACATAAGACAAGGATTTTCTTTAAGGACAGCATAGAGACATTCTGATTCTTCCCCCAAACCTTTTGGATGGGTAAGGCAAATTTTTACCATTTTTTTTTAAATGCTCTCTGGGGCAGTCAGAAGTAGCTGTATTGCCCCCATAGGTTAGTCATTATCACTGAAGCAATATCAGTAAATGTCCAGCTACTTGCTCTCCAAGGCCTTGTTCTCTGCTTGGGCTCTATCTCATGCAATGGCGGATGATAATTTGAGTTAACTAATGCCTTTGCATGTTGTAGCTTCCTTATGGCATGTTTCCTCGTGTTAAGAAGATTCTCTGCAGGTCATAGCAACCAATCCAGAATCTTTTTTCAGGGTCTACTTCCTGCGATCATGCCGATATAAATCACTGGCAGTTGGAGTTCAAGGAAGACACAGATGGCACCATTAAAAAGGTGAAACTGACAAGAATTTAATGAAAGGAGTGTTTACAGAGGTGTGGGCAGGGGTAAAATCCAACAAGAAATGGTGAGTTAGGTTTTGCAACAGTGAGAAGTTGTTATAGCTCATAGACCTGAAGGGTCAAGAAAAGGGGATAGTGGGACTTCCGCCAAGATGGCGGTGTAGGTGGACGCACTCGCTGCCCACACATCCAGAGTGTCTAAACAACGAACACAATAGCGAAAAATTAAACAGCCAGAACGGACAGAAACGAACTGAAGTGAAGTCCGACACCCAGGAGGTTGCAGAGGACAAACATCCAGACCGGTAAGCGGGGCAGAACCAAGTGGAAGAGTGGAGTGAGAGGCAGTTTGCATGGAGGGACTCATGCCGGGAGCACCTAAACAAAACATGACCCCGAACAATGGGTGAATCCCGCAAGCCGGTGGCATTTCTGGAGAGGCCAGTGGGAGCCAGCAGAGCCGAGACTGGCGGAAAAGGCGGTGGGGAACTAGGGAGCGGAGGGGGATTGGGAGCCGGCGGTGATCGGCAGTCGCCATTGCTCCCTCACAGGCCCCACCCCCAGAGGAAATGTCACCCAAAAAGCGATCCAGGTTGCCAGCACCGGTGATCTGACAAGTGCACCGAGATAAAAAGAATGAAAATGGCCAAAATGAAAGATCAGAACAAATTACAACTAATGGATGACGACATAGTCAACCTATCAGTTACTCAGTTTAAAACGCTGGTAATCAAAATGCTAACAAAACTGGAAGAAAGGTGGATGCAAATAAATGAACAAATGAAGAACATGATAAAGATAATGAGGGATGATCTACAGGGAACCAATAGGGGAAAAAGGAAGCTGGGACTCAAACCAATAGTGTAGACCAGAAGGAAGAAACAAGAATTCAAAAAAATGAGGAGGGACTCGGGAACCTCAAAGACATCTGTAAACGACCCGACATCCGGATCATAGGGCTGCCAGAAGGACAAGAGGAAGACCAAGAAATTGAACGTATTTTTGAACAGATAATGAAGGAGAACTTCCCAGATCTGGCAAAGGAAATAGGCTTCCTGGAAATCCAAGAAGCTCAGAGAACCCCAAA